>QLPA01000705.1:0-85019 GCA_003313945.1 Lactifluus pinguis
ATCAGGGTTCCTGTCTTCAAGTTTTGGCAAGTATGATGGTTTCACCAACTTGTCCGTCGTTACCACCAATAACCTTCAATTTTCGGCTCATTTCCCAAATTGCATTTCTCTACGCCTATAGGTTTCGACCCATCCAGCTCACTGTTTCACAGTTTATAAACGATGGATACAACAAATTGGGCGACAACGGTGCCGCGGCACAGAAATGATATGAGTCAATTTTGGGGCTCTTTCTTTTTTCCCCAGAGGTGGATACGGTGAGTCCAAGCCTCCACGCGCCACCTTCCTTCCTGTTCACTTCTATGTATGTTGGCTAGCCACTGGCGGTAATGACTCGGTTGGCGATGTCGACGACGACAACGATGGCGCTGAGGCAGCGTCATACCCTTGCCACCTCAACACGGGCCACCGCTCTAACTTGAACAAGTTGAATGCCCACCACTATCAAGCGCACGCACCGCAACAACAAGCGCGAGAGCGACTCGATTACGGCTACGTCTGTTATGGCCATCACCGCATGACCACCCGAGTCGCAGCCACATGTAGATAAGACCACATACTGATCTCGAATACGATCATGTTGATTCCGCCACGCCTATAACCACGGCGACGACCGCGACTTTGCGGTGCTTTTCCATGCTGTGCTGCGACAGCTTGAACAACGGGGATGACCCACAGTGAAAAGCATCGACGACTTGACTGGCAAGTCACTCCCATACCGCCCTCGTCTTTGATAATGGCAGATCACGACAAAAGTGCGACGGAGATTGCTGTCGTAAGGCTCAATCGTGGCGGTGCGGCGCTTTCCCGGCTTTCCTCAGCTTTGGGACGGACAGGTTTGACGAGCGGTCACCCACAAAATGTAGTGTTACAATAGAACTCAGCGCGAAGAACAGAATGCTATATTGTATGTCGTAGCTAACCTGTTACAATAGAACTATAAAGTATCTGTAAGTTTGTGTGGCTACGAAGAAGAATAATAAAGGGTACTCACCTCAGCGCGAAGAACAGAACGCTGAGGTGTTGCCCCGTCAAAAACGAGGGCTTATATGCACTAATCATATGTGCTATGTGAAGAGTCCAAAAAGTGGCTCCGGTGGAGTCGAAAGTGCTCGAAAGTCGTAAAAATCGCCATGAAGGCACTAAGTAAGGAAAGGGGGCAAGGAAAAGGATAAAGTAAAAGAGTATCGACGATCAACTTGTCGATGGTCCGTGCACAACCACTTTAGGGCTGGCTTATGTCCAATCTCCAACATGTAGCGCAAGATTATAGGTACGTGCCTAGATCCATTCCTCTCCCTCAGATTAGTACGGTACAGTCTGTAGAATTCTATATTCAAATATTAACTACCTGAATGCGGTTCCCTGTCGGTTCTACACGAAATGCACGTGATGGGCTCTCAGAATTGGTTAGCGCTGGTTAGCGCTCAGTGAACTCGGAAGACAAGGAAAGGGTTACGCCCGGGCCCGCATACACACGTTCCTCCCTTATACCAATGTCTTCAGTTAACGATGCTGCTGTCCCTTCTCCAAACTTGCAACTCATTCTTAGTGCCGCCTTGGTCAACTACTCGAAGCAGACAGGGAAAGACCTTCAGTGTGATCCGCTATCTACCGAAATCCAACGTTGCAAGTCCCCCGATGATATATTGAACGTTTTAAAGAAGCACGCAGAGAAACTGGACGAGAATCACGAATCTAAATTGATGAAATATCTGAACCACATCGTGGATGGCTTATATACCTTATCGATCAATCCGGTCCTTAATGCAGGTGCTGGTCTAGTAAGTCAAACCAGGCTTGTCTCTTTCACTATTACTGTATCTTGACAGTTATCTTAGGCATTCCCGCCCGCATCAATGGTCTTTTCTGGTATCAGCGTCCTTCTCGCCGTGCGCGTTTGCCTTGTTATGTCTAATTACCTATTCATGACATGTGGGTCCATTAGGCTGCCAAGGGCATCAAGGATAGTCACGATACGCTCATCGATGTCTTTGAATGTCTCCAAAACTTCCTCATGCGCCTCACGAGTTATACTCGGCCCGAGATCGAACCTACTCCGGCGATGACTGAAATACTGGTCAAGATATTGACCGAGTTCCTTTCAGTACTCTCCCTCGCGACAAAGTGGATGAATGAGGGACGGCTCAGTACGTTCTTTTTTCTAACATATTCTGTCACTCAACTTTCCACAGAGAAATTTGCAAAAAAGCTACTCGGCGACAATGATGTGCAGGCGGTGTTAAGGAGGATCGACAGGCTCACTCAAGAGGAGTCTCGGGCAACTGCAGCGCACACTTTCGAGGTTATCCACGGTCTCGTGAAGAATATGGCGATAGTGATGGAAGGTGCGGCTCTTACCCGAATCCTATGTGTATGGTATTTAACGCTTATCTGATTAGATGGAAAGGCATCTATGGAAGGCATTCAGCAGGCATTAGGTACGTCCAACTGATATTTGAGAATGAAATGTTTTAATTTGTGGGCGCAAGTCCTCATTCAACGTGCAGCAGAGCAAATCAACAAGACGAATCGTTTGTATCCTCATACTGCCTCCCTTTGGCGTTAATTCTGAAATGGCTACCATAGGTGACCAATTACAAGAAACGTTTCGACGGTGGCTATCTCCTCCGGATCCGTCCACCAATCACAACATCGCTCGCGAGGCGCATCACGATGGGACAGCGTCGTGGTTTACTCAAGGAGACACCTTCAAAGAATGGAAAGCAACCGGTTCGCTTTTGTGGATACATGGAAATCGTAGGTTTCTTTCTCCGTTTCTAGTCGCTATTGCTGATTCTCTTGTATTGTAGCTGGTTCTGGAAAGAGTGTGCTTTGGTATGTGATGACGCTGTTGTCTGATTGGTTTACTCACCTCTTCTGAAAGCTCGACAATCATTCAAGATGTCCAGGACTTGCGTAATGCTGGGCTGGCTACCATTGTGTATTTTTATTTCGACTTTCGTGACGCCTCGAAGCGGGAAATCCGCAGCTTGCTATCATCTCTTCTTGTTCAATTCTGTGCTCAGTCCGATCCTTTCTGCGAAATCCTCGCTGACCTCTACTCAAAACATGATCGTGGATCTCAACAACCCAGTGGCGATGAGCTTTTACAATGTTTGAAGAAGATGCTCGAACTTCCAGGGCAAGGCCCGCTTTACGTGATCATCGACGCACTGGATGAATGCCCGAGCTCATCGGGGTTCCCTACACAACGCGAACGAGCCCTCAAGATTGTGCAAGAGCTCATCAAAGTACCACTTCCACGTCTACATCTTTGCATCACCAGCCGACCAGAGGTAGACATCCGAGCCGTTCTCGAACCCCTAGCAGTCCATAACATCTCTCTCCACCATGAATCTGGACAAAACCAGGATATTATTGATTACATTCACTCTGTGGTTCGCTCTGACGCGAAGATGCGAAAGTGGAGAGAAGATGATAAGATATTGGTAATTGATACACTCAAACTCAAAGCCGGTGGGATGTAAGCTGTAATTGAGGTTGTTATTTTAAGGTGCATGCTCAAACGATGAGACTAGGTTTCGATGGGTGCACTGCCAAATCGAATCGTTGCGTCGGTGTTTTCCTCAGAGCATCAAGCGGGCGTTGAATGGGTTGCCAAAGACTCTGGACGAGACATATGACCGGACTTTGCAAGACATCGATGAGGAGAAGCGAGGATACACATATCGTCTATTCCAATGCCTCACAGTATCCATTCGCCCACTTCGTGTAAAGGAGCTCGTTGAGGTCTTTGCGATTGAGCTGGATGCTGAAACGATGCCCGGATTTGATGCGGATTGGCGTCCCGAGGATGCAGAGGAAGCTGTGATGTCGGCATGCTCTACTTTGGTCAGCATCTTCGAGGACAATGAATCTAAATTCGTGCAGTTCTCGCACTTCACTGTGAAGGAGTATCTGACATCAAGTCGGCTGGCAAACTCAAATCTTGTTTCCCACTATCACATTCCTCTATTGTCCGCGCATACGTTTCTCGCACGGGCTTGCCTTTGCATACTCCTCCAACTCGATGATACCATAGACGAAAATCGCATCAAGGATTTTCCCTTGGTTGAATATGCAGCACAGTACTGGATCGATCATGCGCAGTTCAAGGATGTATCATCACATATCCAAGATGAGATGGACTGCCTCTTCGACAAAGATAAACCACATTTCGCATGCTGGGTCTGGTTATACGACATCGATAGTCCCTGGCAGCCATTTCCGTTGGCCTGTTCCCCGGAGCAACCCTATTCACCCCCACTGTATTATGCCGCGATCTGCGGTTTCCGCGATATAATAGAACGACTAATTCGTACAAGCCCAGAAGATGTCAACGGTAGGGGTGGAAGGTGCGCGGCTCCACTACACGCTGCGTTGGCCTATGGTCATCTGGAAGTTGTCCTTTTCCTGCTGGAGAACGGTGCTGATGTGGATACTCTGGATGACAACGGAGAAACTCCCTTACACCAGGCATCGAGATCTGGGGATGTCAAGGTCATGAGAGTGCTACTTGACCACGGTGCAGATCCAAACTCGGTGACTAACCAAAAGAAGACTTCATTGTCGTTCGCGTCAGAGATCGGAGACATAGTGGCCGCCAGACTGCTTTTGGAGCATGGCGCTGACATGAATCTCCGGGATCGCGATGGTGATGGCCCTCTCTTCGAGGCATCGAGATGCGGACATTGCGACATTGCACAATTATTATTCGATCACGGTACGAATGCCGACGAACAGGACAAATATGGCTGGGCTTCATTACACGTTGCATCGTTTTACGGACAACTTGCGATTGCACGGATGCTCCTTGACCGTGGTGCAAGCGTGGATCTTCGGGATGCGAGGAAGAGGACCCCCTTGCACTTTGCCTCTCAATCGGAATACGCGGAGGTTGTGCGGCTGTTGCTTGACCGTGGTGCTGATGTGAATGCACAGGATGACTATCTCCTCACCCCGTTGCACTTCGCGGCACAAGAAGGATGTTTCCAAGTTGCCGAGGTTCTACTTGAGCGTGGTGCGGATCTGCACCTTCAAACCAAGGACGGCCAGATGCCTTTGCAACTCGCTTTGGAGCGGTCTCGCGACGAACTTGCGAAGCTACTATCAAAGCGCGCTGGTGAGGGGGCATAGGTATGATGGAATGTGGGATTACAAGTAGGATGATAGATGGAAGACATTCTATTCTCGAGAGGACCGGATTAGAGGATGTGTGATAGAAATTTCCGATTTCTCCTTAACAATTCAGCACTTGGTAAACTGATCTCCGCATTGAATCAACGGATGCAGCCGAGACATTAGACTTGAGGACCACTTTGATGATAAAACGGGTGATTCCATCTCGTTTCGGTTCGGAGAGATTCCCTTTTGTTTGTGCCGACAGTCGTTTAGGTTTACTAGAAATGTAAGCACAATCCGAGGCAAGCGCCAGCGCATGACTCGGAAACAGTCAGTGTGCCACAAGCCGTTTGCTTGGGCTTTCACGACATTACCAGCTACCTGTTTCGCCTTCCACTTGCTTTGGTATTTTAGTGGCCTTGTCCTTAGTTCAGAACCACGAGAGTTGGGTGTATATAAAGAGATTCATGTTACTGGAATCGAACCTCACCCTGCTGTTCTCTAACTTCTCACACCTGGTTTTTATTTGCCCTGCTCCCTTTCTCCACTTGGTATTCGTTCAGAATGTAAAGATCAAGAATGGAGGATTGTGTCACATCAAAACGATTCAGTATTAGGGTCTTCCCGTGCCTAAAACCTAAACCCAAACCCAACCTTCAGGTTAGGTTCAGGGCGGCACATTGAACGGCCAAACTACTCTCAGGCTACAACTATTCAATTGATTTGTGAAGACTTCCGTGGTAAGGACAGACTAGCACCTACCGTGCGACACTTGCTGTTTGTACCCGTGTCTACCTAATCAGGGTTCTTGTCTTCAAAGGTTTGGCAAGTATGATTACACCCGCTTGCGTTGGATCGTCTGGCCGTTACCACCAATAACCTCCAATTTTCGACCCATTTCGCAAATTGCGTTTCTCTACGCCTACAAGTTTCGACCAATCCAGCTCACTGTTTCACAGTTTATAAACGATGGATACAACAAATTGGGTGACGACGGTGCCGCGGCACAGAAACGATATGAGTCAATTTTGGGGCTCTTTCTTTTTTCCCCAGTGGTGGATACGGTGAGTCCAAACCTGCACGCGCCGCCTTCCTGCCTGCTCACTTCTATGTATGTTGGCTAGCCACTGACTGTAATGACTAGGTCGGCGATGTCGACGACGACAACTATGGGCGCCGAGGCAGCGTCATACCCTCGCCACCTCAACACGGACCACCGCTCTAACTTGAACAAGTTGAATGCCCACCACTATCACGCGCACGCACCGCAACCACAAGCACGAGAATGACTCGATTACGGCTACCTCTGTTATGGCCATCACCGCATGACCACCCGAGTCGCAGCCACATGACCAGATGGTCATGACCACATACTGATCAGGAATATGACCATGTTGACCGTTTCCGCCACCCCTATAACGACGACGGCGACTTTGGGGTGCTTTTCCATGCTGTGCTGCGAGAGCTTGAACAACGGGGATGTCCCACAGTGACAAGGATCGACGACGTGACTGGCAAGTCACTCCCACACTGCCCTCGTCTTTGATAGTGGCAGATCACGACAAAAGTGCGACGGAGGTCGCTGCGGCAAGGCTCAATCGTGGCGGTGCGGCGCTTTCCCGCCTCAGCTTTGGGACGGACAGTTCGACGAGCGGTCACCCACAAAATGTAGCGCAAGATTATAGGTACGTGCCCAGATTCATTCCTCTCCCTCAGATTAGTACGGTACAGTCTGTAGAATTCTATATTCAAATATTAACTACCTGAATGCGGTTCCCTGTCGGTTCTACACGAAATGCACGTGATGGGCTCTCAGAACTGGTTAGCGCTGGTTAGTGCTTAGTACATACACACGTTCCTCCCTTATACCAATGTCTTCAGTTAACGATGCTGCTGTCCCTTCTCCAAACTTGCAACTCATTCTCACCGCCGCCTTGGTCAACTACTCGAAACAGACAGGGAAAGACCTTCAGTGTGATCCGCTATCTACCGAGATCCAACGTTGCCGGTCCCCCGATGATATATTGAACGTTTTAAAGAAGCACGCAGAGAAACTGGACGAGAATGACGAATCTAAATTGATGAAATATCTGAACCACATCGTGGATGGCTTATATACCTTATCGACCAATCCGGTCCTTAGTGCAGGTGCTGGTCTAGTAAGTCAAACCGGGCTTGTCTTTTTCACTATTACTGTATCTTGACAGTTATCTTAGGCATTCCCGCCCGCATCAATGGTCTTTTCTGGTATCAGCGTCCTTCTCGCCGTGCGATTCTACCTTGTTATGTTTATTTATTTAATTGTGACATCTGGGTCCATTAGGCTGCCAAGGGCATCAAGGATGGTCACGATACGCTCGTCGATGTCTTCGAATGTCTCGAAAACTTCCTCATGCGCCTCACGAGTTATACTCGGCCCGAGATCGAACCAACTCCTGCGATGACTGAAATACTGGTCAAGATATTGACCGAGTTCCTTTCGGTACACTCCCTCGCGACAAAGTGGATGAATGAGGGACGGCTCAGTACGTTCTTTTTTCTAACAACTTCTGTCACTCAACTTTCCACAGAGAAATTTGCAAAAAAGCTACTCGGCGATAATGGTGTCCAGGCGGTGTTAAGGAGGATCGACAGGCTCACTCAAGAGGAGTCTCGGGCAACCGGAGCGCAGACTTTCGAGGTTATCCACGGTCTCGTGAAGAATATGGCAATAGTGATGGAAGGTGCGGCTCATACTCGAATCTTATGACCATATGTATGGTATTTAACGCTTATCTGATTAGATGGAAAGGCATCTACGGAAGGCATTCAGCAGGCATTAGGTACGTCCAACTGATATTTGAGAATGAAATGTTTTAATTTGTGGGCACAAGTCCTCATGCAATGTGCAGCAGAGCAAATAAACAAGACCAATCGTTTGTATCCTCATACTGCCTCCCTTTGGCGTTAATTCTGAAATGGCTACCATAGGTGACCAATTACAAGAAACGTTTCGACGGTGGCTATCTCCTCCGGATCCGTCCACCAATCACAACATCGCTCGCGAGGCGCATCACGATGGGACAGCGTCGTGGTTTATTCAAGGAGACACCTTCAAAGAATGGAAAGCAACCGGTTCGCTTTTGTGGATACATGGAAATCGTAGGTTTCTTTCTCCGTTTCCAGTCGCTATTGCTGATTCTCTTGTATTGTAGCTGGTTCTGGAAAGAGTGTGCTTTGGTATGTGATGACGCTGTTGTCTGATTGGTTTACTCACCTCTTCGGAAAGCTCGACAATCATTCAAGATGTCCAGGACTTGCGTAATGCTGGGCTGGCTACCGTCGTGTATTTTTATTTCGACTTTCGTGACGCCTCGAAGCGGGACACCCACAGCTTGCTATCATCTCTTCTTGTTCAATTCTGTGCTCAGTCCAATCCTTTCTGTGAAATCCTCGCTGCCCTCTACTCAAAACATGATCGTGGATCTCAACAACCAAGTGGCGATGCGCTTTTACAATGTTTGAAGAAGATGCTCGAACTCCCAGGGCAAGGCCCAGTTTACGTGATCATTGACGCACTGGATGAATGCCCGAGCTCATCGGGATTCCCTACACAACGTGAACGAGCCCTCAATATTGTGCAAGAGCTCGTCACAGTACCACTTCTACGTCTACATCTTTGCATCACCAGCCGACCAGAGATAGACATCCGAGCCGTTCTCGAAATCCTAGCAGTCCACAAGATCTCTCTCCACAATGAATCTGGACAAAACCAGGATATTACCGACTATATCCACTCTGTGGTTCGCTCTGATCCGAAGATGCGGAAGTGGAGAGAAGAGGATAAGATATTGGTAATTGATACACTCACACTCAAAGCTGGCGGGATGTAAGCTGTGATTAAGGTTGTTATTTTATTGTGCGTGCTCATACGAACGATGAGAATAGGTTTCGATGGGTGCACTGCCAAATCGAATCGTTGCGTCGGTGCTTTCCCCCAAGCATCAAGCGGGCGTTGAATGAGTTACCAAAGACTCTGGACGAGACGTATGAGCGGACTTTGCAAGACATTGATGAGGAGAAGCGAGGATATACATATCGTCTATTCCAATGCCTCGCGGTATCCGTTCGCCCACTCCGTGTGGATGAGCTCGTTGAGGTTTTTGCGATCGAGCTGGACGCGGAAACTATGCCCGGATTTGATGCGGATTGGCGTCCCGAGGATGCAGAGGAGGCTGTGATGTCGGCGTGCTCTACTTTGGTCACCATCGTCGAGGACAAGGAATCTAAAGTGGTGCAGTTCTCCCACTTCACTGTGAAGGAGTATCTGACATCAAGTCGCCTGGCAAGCTCAAATCTCGTTTCCCACTATCACATTCCTCTACTGTCCGCGCATACGTTTCTCGCACGGGCTTGCCTTTGCATACTCCTCCAACTCGATGATACCATGGACAAAAATCGCATCGAGGATTTCCCCCTGGTTGAATATGCAGCACAGTACTGGGTTGATCATGCGCAGTTCAAGGATGTATCATCACATATCCAAGATGAGATGGACCGCCTCTTCGACAAAGATAAACCACAATTTGCATGCTGGGTCTGGTTATACGACATCGATACACCCTGGAAGTCATTTCCATTGACCGGTTCCCCGGAGCAACCCGATGAACTCCCACTGTATTATGCCGCGCTTTGCGGTTTCCGCGATACAATAGAACGACTAATTCGTACAAGCCCAGAAGATGTCAACGCTAGGGGTGGAATGTGCGCGACTCCACTGCACGCTGCGTTGGCCTACGGTCATGTTGAAGTTGTCCATTTCCTGCTGGAGAACGGTGTTGATGTGGATACTCGGGACTACCGCGAAGCAACTCCCTTACACCTGGCATCGAGCTCTGGGGATGCCAGGTCCATGAGAGTGCTACTTGACCACGGCGCAGATCCAAACTCGGTGACTGACCGAAAGATGACTTCATTGTTAATCGCGTCAGAGTGCGGAGACGTAGTGGCCGCCAGACTGCTATTGGAGCATGGTGCTGACGTGAACCTCCGGGATGGGGATCATTGTAGCCCACTCTGGATGGCATTTAGATGGGGGCATTGTGACATTGCACAATTATTATTCGATCACGGTGCGACTGCCGACGAACAGGAAAAATATGAGTGGGCTCCATTACACCTTGCGACGCTTTACGGACAACCTGCGATTGCACGGATGCTCATTGAGCGTGGTGCAAGCGTAGATCTTCGGACTCGGGAGAACGAGACCCCTTTACACAGAGCGTCGAAATGGGGATACGTAGAGGTTGTGCGGGTGTTGCTTGACCATGGTGCTGATGTGAACGCGCAGGATGACGACCTCTTCACCCCGTTGCACTTCGCTGCACAAAACGGACATTTCCAGGTTGTCGAGGTTCTACTTGAGCGTGATGCGGATCTGCATCTCCAAACCAAGCAGGGCTTTATGCCTTGGAAAGTCGCTATGGAGCAGCGTCACGAAGACCTTGCGGAACTACTAGCAAAGCGCGCTGGTGAAGGGACATGGCTATCATGGAAGCGGGACCGCCAGTTCGAAATCATGCTGTGGGGTAATGTCTTCAGTGATGTTGCGTTAGGACTGGTGGAATCGTGTGAAAGCTGTTAGTACCCTCACGAGCAGTTAAATACCAGCTACTTTCGTAATCTAATCTCTTCGTCCCCAATTGCTTCCTCAGCATTCTCTCGTTTTCCTCTGAGTTGCTGAGTTCAAATTCACTTCTACACTGGCAGGTGTTGGATCGAAGACAGCCTAGTTCATTAACGATTTGGAACCCTGGGTGCTGATAAGCAAGAAAGGTGTATTCCTAGCCTCGCTACAAGACATACTAGAGAGGACCGGATTAGAGTTGTGGGTCCACAGGACAGCGATAAAGGGATATGTGATAGAAAATTCCCGGCCTCTCCTTAGCAATTCAGCACTTGGTAAACGGATCTCCGCATTGAATCAATAAATGGAGCCGAAACCTTAGACCATATCCATTCATGTAAGATCAAGAACGGAGGCTTGTGTTATATCTAAGCAACATATGCTAGAGATGCAGCCACATCTACAGCGCGCAGATCTACACGATGTAAATACAACAGTCTACCCGAGCAATTCCAAATGGGTGCTATGTTCACGACTAATAACTTAGTCGGGTTCTGGAAAAGTTGCACGTCAGCAACTTGAAGGAGTGAGCGCCCATCCAACCATGAAGTAACACAAACCATCTTAAACTCCTCCACCTGCAATCGTAACACCTCTCCTACAAGATCCGCGTACGGTCCCTGAACTACAATACCCAGATGGCGCCCAGGTCCCGCACGAACCTCCAACTCAGGACCTCCCCGGCAGAGCCGCATTGTGCGGTGGGTCCCCAGACGGGTGACACAAGGGGCATAATGGGAACTGGGTGGAAGCGGGAAGATGAGCGGCGCGCGTTGGCGTGGGCCGTGGGGACAAAGGTCGCTTACGACGTCCGCATACACGTGGATGACACGAACGCTACTTCAGGGGTCCTTGCGGGTGCAAGGGTGGATGGCGGCTGCAGCTGGAATCGCTTCAGAGATGGTGTATTGGTGTTTTCCCTCACCCCAGGCAACGCTTGTCTGCAGCTGTGACACAGACGAGATCAATTTAGGCGTGGTGGGCTCTGGTTGGACTACGGAAACTTGTCGACTTGTAGGTGTTTGAGAGGGCACGCTTGAGCAGGGTGGTTGCGCCGGAGCCAGTTCAAGTACAACCTATACTTTAAATCTGCGATGCCGGTCTAAAAGAAATAAATCAATATACAGTACTTTCGTCAGTAGCGCAATTGGAAGAAGACGCACATAGGTCGATATCTGTGGCGGGGTGGATGTCTCTGCAACCCTCATCCGTGTGTGGGCATAGGCCATGTATGCGGCATCATCGATGCATCATCAATGGGAAGGCGTGCTACTGATGAGGGAGATATGTCTGAATCATGACTTGCACGGTGCGGAAAACTGGTTTTCCCTACCCTAAACCCCATCTTCAGGTTAGGTTCAGCGGGTCAGTCAATCATCGCAAGGACCATGGGAATTCGCCTTATACTCGATGGGGCTACCGAGTCGGCAGAGCAGTAAAGCCTGTAGAAGCATCCCTACTTAAATTTTCTACCTGCAGGTGGGTGCGTGATGTGTTGGCTTACCGCGCGAAATGCACGTGTTAGGTTCTCAGCCTGGTTACTGTAACCAGGTGCCTCTGTCCACGCCTAGGATGAGTTTCGACTCGCCATCCTCAGATTCCTCCTCACGAGAAATACAATTTTCAAGGGCTGCTTGTGGTCTCACACCCTCAATTCTAGGCCCGTGCCCGCTCGGGAATCGAACACTCCCTTCCTCCGAAATCAGTCACCCCGGGGGCTCCATCTGGGTTTGGGAAAGGCATTTTTCGATAGTCTAGTGGAGTTATTTGATGGAGGAAGGGTCTGTATGAACCATTCGTGAGTCATTAGGTTTTTTACTCGTAGCCCGGCTCGCCCGGGGCTAGTAGTGAACACGGGAAATTCAATTCCCAGTCAAACTCAATTGCGTTGCATACAGCAGAGAGAGCGGAGTGGTTACTGGGTGTGATCTCTCCAAGGCTGAGTTCGTACTGGCGTTCAAAAAAAAAGGATCCCTTCCACATCCCGGCAGAGAAGCCTGCAGAACACGTCATCAAGAAACCACACAAGGCGTCTGTTGGCTCACGCCCCAGAAACAATCGGCCCGTCAGATTGCCAGTTACGTCACTATCCAAATGGGATTGCAATACCGAACGCACAGTTTCCTTGTGCTTGTCATTCAGCATTACGCTCGCCTCATGTGTTGGGATCACAGTGGCATTGTTTTCAGTGAACCCGTTGAAATAGGGATTAGGGACAGCGGGGGCATGACAGGCGTGGGAAGCTTAGCGGACATTGTTCAGTTGTTACCCAACACTGGGATAAGCACAGACAAACCTAACCACCACATCTTCGGGGCAGTGTCCGGCCCTCCACCGTCTATGACAACGACTGCCCCCAAGTTCCCGGAGTTCTTCGACGCGTATAACGAGGTGACTCCTGAGGCACGGGGCAGCAAGTAGTTTGTGACCAAGCTCTCTGATGACGTCGAAACCCGAAACTTAGTGACCGCCCTATGCCCTTGCAAGCCGTCTCACCCCACAACTAGGATCTCCATTCAAGGCTTCGTCGCCACATCAACAACAGCCCCCATCCTGAACCTTCCCGTCATCACTCCCTAGGGCGTTCGACGCGTACGTCGGTTGCTTATTACGTCGAGAGGAAGAAGTGCGGATTCTTGGCGGTGTGTAGCAGACGGCGTCACCGGAGGGACACGTTTATCAAATGCTTCATTAGGGAAACGTCAAGAATATCCCTTTGTGCGTGAACTTGTGCAATGTTGTTGAGGTGAGGTTCCACCAAAACGCAAACTTGACTTTTTTTCCAAAGCGGTTTGGGTTGCAACAATCTATCCCAGTACTTCGACATCGTCGCTTGATTCTGGATACCGTGGGCAAGAAATTCGATGAATTTCCGTCCAGTCAACAGACGGTCCAAGTCCGCGCTGCGTTAGTCGGTATGAGCCTTGTAATTATGTTTTCATTCTGGACGCTGACACAACTTCTATAGCTCACAAGAAAGCTTTCTTACTTGGTGTACTTCATCGTGACATCAGTCCCGCCAATATTATGATGACGAATGACCGTGCCTTTGACGGAGGATTACTTATCAACTGGGACCTATCATCTAAGGTCAAGGATGATGGACATATAAACGACAATGAGGCTGGTCTCACAGTACGTGTGAACCCCACTATCACGCAAACGTTTGCCCATGATCACGAATCTGCCTTCTATGTCCTCTTATCTATTACCTTCCTCTTTCTGGAAACCAATTGGGCGCAGGGGACACAACAATGAAGTCATGAATCCAAAAAAAAAATAAGGAAACTTGAACGAGAACCCGAGTGCGGCACCCAAATTAGTGGGTTCGCAGACGAGGCTTTGTCTCATACGCGATGTCTCTTCCTTACGCTACTGGGAGGTCTTATCCAATAAGCCATTCACGACCCCGTTACGCAATCTCAAAGACGCCATAGCAAAATGGCCTAAGTCCACTCAGGTCAACCTACCAACATTCGTGGAATATGAGCGAAAGGAGTCCAAGCATGATATTATTCGATGACGCCTTTCACTCGCAACACTGCCAGTGGCCCACGAAATACGCAGCGACAAGGCAACGCGTTACTCTTTCTGAGTCGAGGATCGCTGATCAGTACTATCAGTACTCAAACCTCAAGCTCGATGAAGACATCATCGTGTGCCACCACTAGTAACATAGTGCAGAATTCGGGTTCGCTTGTGTAGACACGTCAAAGTACTGATGACTGGTGACAACAAATACATGCTACTAGAAATGCCGACTTTGTCGTCGGGAACCTTGCTGCAGCATACCTGCCATAACCCCTCCCTGCATACTACCCACAGGTTGATTCCGCCACCCATATGGGTTACCTGAGGGACCTCCTCTCACACACGTTGAGACATCCCTGGCCAACTCTTGGACACCCACAGTGTGGGCATAGACCCTGTATGCGGCTTCGTCAATGCGAACGCCTGCTACTCGTGAGCGAGATGTACCTGGATCTGCTTTGCCTGCAGCGAACTGCCTGATACCTAAACCCAATCTTCAGGTTAGGTTCAGCGGGTCGAGTGCACCCGCGGCCAAAATACTATTCCATGATTTGTGAAGAGCCCGGTGGTACGGACAGTTTGGCACCTGCCCTGTGATACTTGCTGTATGTATCCGTGTCTGCCTAATCAGGGTTTTTGTCTTCAAAGTTTCGGCAAGTAGGGTTACGCCCGCTTACACACGTTCCTCCCTTATACCCATGTCCTCGGTTAACGACGCTGCTGTCCCTTCTCACAATTTGCAACCCATTCTCAGTGCCGCCTTGGCCAACTACGCGAAGCAGACAGGGAAAGACCTCCAGAGCGATCCACTCGCTGCCGAAATCCAACGTTGCAACTCCCCTGATGATATCTTGAACGTTTTGAAGGAGCACGCAGAGAAGCTGGGCGAGAATGACAAAACTAAATTGATGAAATACCTGAACCACACTGTGGATGGTTTGTATACATTATCTACCAATCTGGTCCTTGGTACGGGTGCTAGTCTAGTAAGTCAAAATAGGTTTGTCTGTTCACTATCGCTATATCTTGACGGTTGCTGTAGGTATTCCCACCCGCACAAATCGTCTTTTCTGGTATCAGCGTCCTTCTCGCCGTGCGATTCTACCTTGTTATGTTTATTTATTTAATCGTGACATCTGAGCCCATTAGGCTGCCAAGGGCGTGAAAGATGGTCACGATACACTCGCCGAGGTCTTTGAATGTCTCTAAAACTTCCTCATGCGCCTCACGAGTTATACTCAACCCGAGATCGAACCTACTCCGGCGATGGCTGAGATACTGGTCAAGATATTGACCGAGTTCCTTTCGGTACTCTCCCTCGCAACAAAGTGGATGAATGAGGGACGGCTCAGTACGTTCTTCCTTTCTGACAACTACTTTGGCCCAACTTTCCACAGAGAAATTTGCAAAGAAGCTACTCGGTGACAATGACGTCCAGGCGGTGTTAAGCAGGATCGACAGACTCACACAAGAAGAGTCTCGGGCAACTGCAGTGCAGACTTTCGAGATCATCCATGGCCTCGTGAATAATATGACGGTGGTGATGGAAGGTGCGGCTCACACCCGAATCCTATGGCCATGGATATAATGCTTAGCCCTTATCCGAGTAGATGGAAAGGCATCTACGGAAGGCATTTGGCAGGCTTTAGGTGCGTACCACTGATACTTGAGAACGAACCGTTTTAAACTGTGGGCCAAAGTCCTGATGCAATGTGCAGTAGAGCAAATCAACAAGGCAAACCGTTCGTGTCCTTATACTGCCTCCATTTCGACATTGATTCTGACGTAGCTACTATAGGTGACCAATTACAAGAAAAATTTCGACGTTGGCTATCTCCTCCGGATCCATCCACCAACCATAATATTGCTTGCAAGGCAGATCACGACGGTACTGCGTTGTGGTTTATTCAAGGAGACGCCTTCAAAGAATGGAAAGTGGCTGGTTCACTTTTGTGGATACATGGAAACCGTAAGTATTTCTCGCAATCGCGAGTTTTGCTACAACTGATAGTCTGCTATATTGTAGCCGGTTGTGGAAAGAGTGTGCTGTGGTGCGTGATGGGTCTGTAACGGTTGCCTGAATGATGTACTTACTTCCATGAGAAGCTCAACGATCATTCGGGAAATTCAGGACCTGCACGACGCTGGGTTGGCCACCTTCGCCTATTTTTATTTTGACTTTCGTGATGCTTCTAAGCGGGACATCCGCAGCTTGCTGTCATCCCTGCTTATTCAATTCTGTGCTCAATCTGATCGCTTCTGTGATATTCTCTCTGCTCTCCACGCAAAATACCATCATGGATCTCGACAGCCTAGTGACGATGTGCTTTTACATTCCTTGAAGATGATGCTCGAGCTTCCGGAGCAAGGCCCACTTTACCTGATTATAGACGCACTGGATGAATGCCCAAATTCGTCTGGGTTCCCTTCACAACGCGAAGAAGCCCTTCATGTTGTGCAGGAGCTCGTCAATATGCCACTTCCATGTCTACATCTCTGTGTCACCAGCCGTCCTGAAATAGACATCCGAGCCGTTCTCGAACCCCTAACAGTCTGGAACATCTCTCTCCACAACGAATCTGGACAAAACCAGGATATTATTGACTACATCCACTCTGTAGTTCGCTCAGACCCAAAGATGCGAAAATGGAGAGAAGAGGAAAAGATATCGGTAATCGATACCCTCACACTCAAAGCTGGCGGGATGTAAGCTATGATTAAGTTGGTTATTTTATATGCTCACACGATGACATAGGTTTCGATGGGTGCACTGCCAAGTCGAAACATTGCGTCGGTGCTTTCCTCAGAGTATCAAACAGGCGTTGAATGAGTTGCCAAAGACTCTGGATGAGTCATACGACCGGACGTTGCAAGACATCGATGAGGAGAAGCGAAGATACACATATCGTCTATTCCAATGTCTCGCAGCATCCGTTCGCCCACTTCGTCTGAAGGAGCTCGTTGAGGTGCTTGCGATTCAATTAGACGCGGAAACGATGCCCAGATTTGATGCGAATTGGCGCCCCGAGGATGCAGAGGAAGCTGTGATGTCGGCGTGCTCTACCTTGGTCACCATTGTCGAGAACAACAAATATAAAATTGTGCAGTTCTCGCACTTTACTGTGAAGGAGTACCTGACGTCAAGTCGGCTGGCAAACTCAAATCTTGTTTCGCACTATCACATTCCTCCACTGTCCGCGCATACGTTTCTCGCACGGGCTTGCCTCTGCATACTCCTTCAACTAGATGACACAAGGGACGGAAATGGCATCGAGGATTTCCCCCTGGCAAATTACGCAGCGCAGTACTGGACTGTTCATGCACAGTTCGAGAGAGTATCATCGCTTGTTAAAGATGAGATGGACTACCTCTTCGACAAGGACAAACGGCATTTCGCATGCTGGGTCTGGGCACACGACATCGATGGACGCTTTAGGACTTTGTTACCCAGTTCCCCAGCGCAACCCAATGCGCTCCCACTGTATTATGCCGCGCTTTGCGGTTTTCGTGATAAAATCGAACGTCTAATCTGTACAAGCCCAGAGGATGTTCATGCAACAGGCGGAAGGCATGTGACTCCACTCCACGCTGCGTTGTCCCGGGGTCATCTGGATGTTGCACTTTTCCTGCTGGAGCACGGTGCCGATGTGAATGCCCGGGACAACGAAAGATCAACTCCCTTACACCTGGCATCGAGATTTCGGGATTCCAGGGTCATAAGAGCGCTACTTGGCCGCGGCGCAGATCCAAACTCGGTGACTGTCCAAAGGCAGACTTCGTTGTTGATCGCGTCGGAGAACGGAAATACGGTGGCTGCCAGGCTGCTATTGGAGCATGGCGCTGACATGAATCTCCGCGATTGGGGGTATTGGAGTCCTCTCGAGAGGGCATCAGCATTCGGGCACTGCGACATTGTGCAGTTATTATTCGATCACGGCGCGAATGCGGACGAACAGACCGAAGATAGCTTGGCTCTGTTACACTTTGCATCGCGAAATGGACAACTTGCGATTGCACGGATGCTCATTGAGCGTGGTGCAAGGGTGGATCCTCGGACTCGTGGGAACAAGACTCCTTTGCACATGGCCTCGAAAAGGGGATATGCAGAGGTTGTGCGGCTGTTGCTTGACAATGGTGCTGATGTGAACGCGCAGGATGATGATCTCTTCACCCCGTTGCACTTCGCGGCGCAATACGGATCTTTCCAGGTTGTCGAGGCTCTACTTGAGCATGATGCGGATCTGCATCTCCAAAACAAGGGTGGTTACATGCCTTGGCGAGTCGCTATGGAGCGGTCTCACAACGGACTTGCGCAACAACTAGCAAAGCGCGCTGGTGAGGGGCCATGGCTATCATGGAAGTTGAGAACCCCCTATCGAAGTCGAAGCTTGCTGGTGAAGGGACATAGGTATAATGGAACTTAGGATTACAAGTAGGATCATGATGTTGGATCGAAGTCAGCCTAGTTTAATTTGGAAACCTGGTGCCGATAAGCAAGAAATCTGTATTCCTAGTCTCGCTACAAGCGTTCTCGAGAGGACCGGACTTGGAGTTGCGGGCTGCGATTAGGGGATGTGTGATAAGCGTCTCCTCAGCAATTCAGCACTTAAGCGGGTCCGCATTGAATCAACAAATGCAGCCGAAGCCTTAGACCTTAGACTCGAGGCCACCTTGATATACATTCAAACACGTAAGATCACGAACAGAGGCTTGTGTTACATCTAAATCGACACGGCAACATATGCTAGAGATGCAGCCATTTGGGATTGGTTTGGTTACTTGGGTAGACTGTTGAGTTTACATAGTGTAGACCTGGTCGCTGTAGATATGGGTGCTATGTTCACGATTAATCACATAGTCAGGTTCTGGAAAAGCCACGTCATAGATAGAGCGAGCGCCTATCCAACCATGAAGTGACACAAACCTTCCTAAACTCCTCCAGCTGCAATCGTAACACCTCTCCGACAAGATCCGCGTACGACCGTAAACTGAAATACTCAGATGGCGCCCAGGTCCTGTAGGAACCCCCAACCCAGGGCCCAAAGAGCCGCTTGGCTGTGCGCCGTGCGCCGTGGGTCCCCAAATGGGTGGCACAAGCGCATAATGGGGACTGGGTGGAGGTGATCTCAGCGGACGGAGGGCGCCGGCGTGGAGAAATGGCTGTTTACCACGACCGCATACACCTGGATGACTTGAGCACTTCCGAGTCGTTGGCGGGTGCAAGGGTGGTTGGCGGTTACAAATGGAATTGCTACAGAGATGGTGAGCTGCTCTTTGCTGCTGGTTAGACAACGGGGAACCGTCTAGCTGTAGGCGTTTGAGAGGGCACGCTTGAGCAGAGCCGGTTCAAGTACAACCAAATATGCGGTGACAGTCCCCTCAATATACTTTCCTCTGTAGCGCAATTGGAAGAAGCACACATAGGCCGATATCCTCGGCGGTGTGGGTGTCTCTGTAACCCCCATCCGTGTGTGGGAATAGGCCTTGTATGTGACTTCATCGATGCGAACGCCTGCTAGGCATGAGCGAGATCAGATTCAGTGTTGCCAGGTGCAACGGACTAAACCTAAACCCAATTTCAGGTTAGGTTCAGAGGCTTGAAGATGCGCCAGTTTGGCCAATTTACCTCCGTGTGTTAGCTTGAATGGCCAATTTGTGAAGAATCCGGTAGTAAGAACAGATTAGCACCTACTTTGCGATTCTTGCTGTATGTATGCGTGTCTACCTATTCAGGGTGCTTGTCCTCAAAGTTTCGGAGACAAGCTGGGCAAGGGTTACGCGTCTTACTCACTTCCCTCTATGAATATGTCTTCAACTAGCGACGGAGCTGCCCCTTCTTCCCACTTGCAACCCATTCTTAGCGCCGCTTTGACTAACTACTCCAAGCAGACAGGGAAAGATCTCCAGAATGACCCTCTCTCCACCGAGATTCAACGTTGCAAGACCCCCGACGATATCTTGAATGTATTCATGAAACAAGCCGAGAAGTTGGACAAATACAAAAGCGACGACTCCAGATTGATGAAATATCTGAACTACATCGTGAATGGTCTGCTTTCTTTGTCCACCAACACAGCCCTTAGCGCGGGTGTTAGTCTGGTAAGTTCAACTTCGTTGTTCCCTTATAGCTGTATTTTGACGGTTATGATAGGTTTTTCCGCCCGCACAAGTAATACTTTCTGGTATCAGTGTCCTTCTCTCTGTGCGTATACATCTTGTCATTTATGTTCAATCACTTCTTTATGATGCCTCTCTCCACCAGGCGGCCAAGGGCGTCAAGGATGGCCAAGATACCCTCATAGATGTCTTCGAATGTCTAGAAAATTTCCTCATGCGCCTCACAAGTTATTCTCGATCAGAGATCGAACCTACTCCAGCAATGGCCGAAATACTGGTCAAGATATTGACGGAGTTCCTTTCTGTACTCTCCCTTGCGACAAAGTGGATGAATGAGGGGCGCATGAGTAAGTTCGTCTTTTCGAACAACTACTTCGGCCCATCATGCCACAGAGAAATTTGCAAAGAAACTACTCGGCGACAACGAGGTCCAGGCAGTGTTGAGCAGGCTCGACAGACTCACGCAGGAGGAGTCTCGGGCGACGGCCGTTCAGACTTTGGAGATTATTCATGGTCTGCTCAATAACATGGCGGTGGTGATGGAAGGTGCGACTCTTATCATGTTTCGATGGGCATCTGTATGGTTCTTACTCTTCTCCGATTAGATGGCAAGGCATCTACGGAGGGCATTCGAGATGCTCTAGGTATATCCAACTAACACTCGAGCTCGAGCTTTCTCTAAACTGTCGCTACAAGTCCTCATGCAGCGTGCGGCAGAGCAAATCAACAAGACGAACCGTCAGTAATCCCATAATACTGCTCTTTCTACGTCGATTCTGAAGTTGCTCTCACAGGCTACCAGTTACAAGAGAACTTTCGACGTTGGCTATCTCCTCCGGACCCGTCTACCAACCACAATCTTGCCCGTGGGGCGCATCACGATGGAACTGCGCAGTGGTTTATTCAAGGAGACACCTTTAAAGAGTGGAACGCCACTGGTTCGCTCTTGTGGATACATGGAAACCGTAGGCATCGCTCACCATTCTGAGTCTTGTTACAACTGATAGTCTCTTGTATTGTAGCCGGTTCCGGAAAGAGTGTTCTGTGGTATGTGATGAGACTATTGCGGTCGCCTGAATGATCCACTCACCTCAAAAGTTCAACTATCATACAGGAAATTCAGGACTTGCGTGACGCTGGGTTGGCCACTTTCGCTTATTTTTATTTCGACTTTCGTGACGCTTCTAAGCGGGACACGCGCAGCTTGCTGTCATCTCTACTTGTCCAAATCTGTGCTCAATCTGATTCCTTCTGTGATGTTCTCGCTGCTCTTTACTCGAAACACGATCGTGGATCCCGACAACCTAGTGACGATGCTCTTTTACAATGCTTGAAGAAGATGCTCGAACTTCCGGGGCAAGGCCCACTTTACCTCATTGTTGACGCTCTAGATGAATGTCCGAATTCGTCAGGATTCCCTACACAACGCGAACGAGCCCTCAAGCTTGTGCAGGAGCTCATCAACTTCTCAATCCCATGTCTACATCTCTGCGTTACCAGCCGTCCCGAGATAGACATCCGGGCTGTTCTCCAACCCTTATCAGTCTACAACATCTCTCTCCACAATCAATCCGGACAAAACCAGGATATTATCAACTACATCAGTTGGGCGGTTCGCTCAGACCAGAAGATGCGAAGGTGGAGAGAAGGAGACAAGATATTGGTAATTGATACACTCACGCGAAAGGCTGGCGGGATGTAAGCGTAATTGAGGTTTCCCTTGGTAACGTGTGCTCACTGGATGACGTAGGTTTCGATGGGTCTATTGTCAGATAGAAACATTGCGTCGGTGCTTTCCTCAGAGCATCAAACGGGCGTTGTATGAGTTGCCAAAGACCCTGGACGAGACGTATGACCGGACGTTGCAAGATATCGATGAGGAGAAGCGGGGATACACATATCGTCTATTTCAATGCCTCACAGCATCTGTTCGCCCACTTCGTGTGGATGAACTGGTTGAGGTCTTTGCGATCGAGCTGGACGCGGAAACGATGCCCGGATTCGATGCGGATTGGCGTCCCGAGGATGCGGAGGAAGCTGTGATATCGGCGTGCTCTACTTTGGTCACCGTTGTCGAGGTCGAGGGCTCCAAAGTCGTGCAGTTCTCGCACTTCACGGTGAAAGAGTACCTGACATCAAGTCGGCTCGCAAACTCGAATCTTGTTTCCCACTACCATGTTCCTCTATTGTCCGCGCATACATTTTTCGCACGGGCATGCCTTTGCATACTCCTCCAACTCGATGACACTATGGACGAGAATCGCATCGGAGACTTCCCCCTGGCGGTGTATGCTGCGTGGTACTGGGTCAACCATGCGCAGTTCGAGAAAGTCTCTTCACTTATCCAAGACGAGATGGATTACCTCTTCGACAAGGACAAACCGCATTTCGCATGCTGGGTCCGGGTCCACGATATCGATATTCCTTCGGAACGAAACTCCTCCAGTTCCGTGCAACAGCCTGGTGGACTTCCACTATATTACGCTGCATTTTGTGGTTTCCATGATATGGTAGAACGTCTCATCGGTACCTACCCCCAAGATATCAACGCTAGGGGTGGATCGCACATGACTCCACTGCACGCGGCGTTGTACCGAGGACATCTGGAGGTTGCGCTTTTTCTGCTGGAACACAATGCTGACATGAATGCTCGGGGCTACGAGGGTGCGACACCGTTACATCTGGCCTTGAAGTATGGAGATACCAAGGTCTTAAGGGCGCTGCTCGACCGCGGCGCAGATCCAAACTCGCAGAATTCGATGAGAAAGATGCCCCTGTCCATCGCGTTTGAGAACAAAAGACTGGACGCCGCCCGACTACTATTGGAGCATGGCGCCGACATAAATCTCCGGGATTCGTTGGGTTTCAGCCTTCTCGAGCGAGCATCGAGAGGCGGACATTGCGACAATGCGCAGTTTTTATTCGATCACGGCGCGAATCCCAACGAACAGGCAGAGGATGGCGGCACCCCATTACACTTTGCATTGGAGGGCGGACAACTTGCAATCATGCGGCTACTCTTGGAACGTGGCGCGAACGTGGATATCCGAAGTGGCCCAGGGACTAACCAGACTCCCTTGCACTTGGCGTCGAAATACGGATCTGTGGAGATTGTGCGACTATTACTTGACCACGGTGCTGATGTGAACGTGCAGGATGACGATCTCTTCACGCCATTACACTTTGCGGCACAAAGAGGGGATCTCCGGGTCGCCGAGATTTTACTCGAGCACGAGGCTGATCTGGGCCTCCAAAACGAGAAGGGCCAGACGCCTTTGCAAGTCGCTTTGGGGCGGTCTCACGACGAACTTGCGCAATTCCTATCAAAGCGCGCTGGAGAGGGGGTGTAGGGTGTGACCGAACGCATAGTTGCAAGTGGGATGTTGAATTGACGACAGCCTATCATAATTTATTTTGTAGATCTGGTTCTGAAAAAAAGTCTAACACTAATCTCTTTAACTTGCAGATATTCTCGAGAATCCGCAAAGATCAAATTGGAGATGATGGTGTGTGATATTTTGCTTCACTTGGCTGAAACTCCTCGTGTCTCTCGTCACGGTTGAGCTTGCTGGCGTGAGTAATCGGCAAAGGCAAATGGACACGGCAATCTCCGCAATGGATCTATGCGAAGCTACCTTCAAGCTCGCACGTTTAGTGGGATTGAGAACGAAGACTCATATTATATCCAAATCACAGCGTAATGTCATAAACATAAGATAAATCAGAGATTCAGGCAAGCCATACGTCCGAGTCAGCAAGTTGAGGAAGTGAGTGCCCATCCGACAATGAAATAACAATACCTTGACCTTCACAAACTCCTTTTGCCTTCAACCGTGACGTCGTGCCTGCAGTTAAGTCCGCATCCGGCCTTTGAACATTTGAACGGCAATACTCACGCGAGGGGAGGCGATGGCAATGAGACAGACGGGCGGGCGGGATAACAAGCGTGAGAAGCGAGTGGACACAGTTACCCGACGCGGAGACAAGCCACAGACAACGCGACTTCATCGAAGCTTCGTCCATAACTACTACACCCTCGAGGCAGCGCCCGGCCCTCCAACATCCCGCATAACCTTCCAACCTAGGAAACCTGAGAACACTTGCAGAGCCACCTGGCCTCACGCCGTGGCCATGTGACTGAGGGGCGTGGGCGCGCGAGGTGATCGTATCTAGTCGTTTACGTAAATTAGGTGACCAAGTCAAGAATCTTACAAGCACGCGAATAGTTAGCGGTGTACTACACAATCTTCTAGGCCGTCCAAAGGTGACTAGTAGACAACAGGATCGCCAGAGGTTTTGATGAAATTCGTCGTTCCGCGTGCGTGTAGACCGTTGCTTATCTTTCCAAAATGAGAAGGTTTACATACGTTGCTATGCCCCAAACGGTTGTCCCTGCCAGTGGTACAAGCAATGTCGATGTCGACATCCTTGGGATTTCTTGCACAAAACGCACGTCATGGGTTCTCACGATCAGTCCCGTTTGCGGTGCACATGTTGGCGCTTACGGTGTGACACCTGCTGCCAGTGAAGACATGCAAGATGAACATAAGCTACGCCCAAATACACACGTCTCTCCCGGATACCCATGTCTTCGGGTAAAGATTCGGCTGTCCCTTTTCCCAACTTGCAACCCATTCTCCGTGCCGCCTTGGCCAACTACTCGAGGCAGACAGGGAAAGACCTCCAGAATGATCCACTCGCTGAGGAGATCCGACGTTGCATGTCCCCGAACGATATCTTGAACATTTTAAAGAAGCACGCAGAGAAGCTGGACAAGAGTGACGACTCCAATATGATGAATTACCTGGACCACATCGTGAATGGGTTGTATGCCTTATCTACCAATAGGGTCCTTGGCGCAGGTGCTAGTCTAGTAAGTCGAACCAGGTTTGTCAGTTCATTATTGCAGTATCTTGACAGTTGTTGTAGGTATTCCCGCCCGCACAAATAGTCATTTCAGGTATCAGCGTCCTTCTCGCCGTGCGTATTTACCTTGCCATGTCTATTTATCCATTTATGACATCTGGGTCCATTAGGCTGCCAAGGGCGTCAAGGATGGCCACGATACGCTCATTGATGTCTTTGAGTGCCTGGAGAACTTTCTCAGGCGCCTCAAGAGTTATACACGACCCGAGGTCGAACCCACTCCGGCGATGACCGAAATACTAGTCAAGATTTTGACCGAGTTCCTTTTGGTACTCTCCCTCGCGACCAAGTGGATGAAGGAGGGGGGGCTCAGTACGTTCTTCCTTTCTAACAACTTTCCCTGGCCTAACGTTTCACAGAGAAATTTGCAAAGAAGCTGCTTGGCAACTATGATGTCCAGGCGGTGTTAAGAAGGATCGATAGACTCACGCAAGAGGAGTCTAGGACAACCGGAGTGCAGACTTTTGAGATAATCCATGGCCTTGTGAATAATATGACAGTAGTGATGGAAGGTGCGGCTCATTCCCTAATCCTATGACCATATCTGCTTAACCCTTCTCCGACTAGATGGAAAGGCATCTACAGAAGGCATTCGGCATGCTCTAGGTACGTCCAACTGATATTCAAAACCGAACATTTCAAACCGTGACCACAAGTTGTCATGCAACGTGCAGCAGAACAAATCAACAAGATGAACCGTTTGTGTCCTCATATTGCCTTCCTTTGGGTGTTGATTCTGAAGTAGCTACCACAGGTGACCAATTACAACAAAAATTTCGACATTGGCTATCTCCTCCGGATCCATCCAGAAACCACAATATTGCTTGCAAAGCACATCGTGACGGTACTGCGTTGTGGTTTATTCAAGGAGACACCTTCAAAGAATGGAAAGAGGCTGGTTCGCTTTTGTGGATACATGGGAACCGTAAGTATCTAACCCAATTGCGAGTCTTGCTACGTCTGATAGTCTGTCCTGTATTGTAGCCGGTTGTGGAAAGAGTGTGCTGTGGTGCGTGCTGATACTGTCACGGCTGCCTGAATGATGTACTCACTCTCACGAGAAGCTCAACGATCATTCGGAAGGTTCAGGACCTGCACGACGCTGGGTTGGCCACCTTCGCTTATTTTTATTTCGACTTTCGTTACGCGTCTAAGCGGGACTCAGACTCGGACACCCACAGCTTCAAGTTGCTATCATCCCTTCTTGTTCAATTATGTGCTCAATCTGATCCCGCCTGTGAAGTCCTCTCTGCTCTCTACTCGAAATACTGTCATGGATCTTTACAGCCTAGTGATGATGAGCTTTTGCAATGCTTGAAGGATGTGCTCGAACTTCCAGAGCAAGGCCCACTTTACCTGATTGTGGACGCACTAGATGAATGCCCAAATTCGTCGGGGTTCCCTACACAACGCGAACAAGTCCTTGATATTGTGCAGGAGCTCGTCAATATGCCACTTCCATGTCTACATATCTGTGTCACCAGCCGTCCTGAGATAGACATCCGAGCCGTTCTCGAATCCCTAGCAATCTGGGACATCTCTCTCCACGACGAATCTGGACAAAACCAGGATATTATCAAATTCATCCACTCTGTGGTTCGCTCGGACCCAAAGATGCGACGATGGAGAGAAGAGGATAAGATATTGGTAATTGATACACTCACACTCAAGGCTGGCGGGATGTAAGCTGTAATTGGGCTTTTTATTTTATAGTGCGTGCTCACACAATGACAGGTTTCGATGGGTTTACTGCCAAATCGAAACGTTACGTCGGTGCCGTCCTCAGAGTATCAAATCGGCGTTGAATAAGTTGCCAAAGACCCTCGACGCAACGTATGACCGGACATTGCAAGACATCGATGAGGAGAAGCGAAGATACACATATCGTCTATTCCAATGCCTCACAGTATCTGTTCGCCCACTTCGCGTGGACGAACTTGCTGAGGTCTTTGCGATTGAGCTAGACGCGGAAACGATGCCCGGATTCGATGCGGATTGGCGCCCCGAGGACGCAGAGGAAGCCGTGATGTCTGTGTGCTCTACTTTGGTCACCATTGTCGAGGACGATGGTTCGAAAGTGGTGCAGTTCTCGCACTTCACTGTGAAGGAGTACCTGACATCAAGTCGGCTGGCGAACTCAAATATTTTTTCGCACTATCACATTCCTCTACTGTCCGCGCATGCGTTTCTCGCACGATCTTGCCTTTGCATACTCCGACAACTCGATAACACCAAAGACAAGGATCACATCGACGACTTCCCCCTGGCTAAATATGCAGCACAGCACTGGATAGATCATGCGCATTTCGAGAGTGTATCATCACTTATCCAAGATGAGATAGACTACCTCTTTGACAAGGACAAACCCCATTTCACATGCTGGGTCTGGGTACACGACATCGATCTACCCTGGTGGTCATTTCCTTGTCCCCGTTCCCCACCGCAGCCAAATTCACCCCCATTGTATTATGCCGCGCTTTGCGGTTTCCGCAATACAATAAAACGTCTAATCTGTAAAAGCCCAGAAGATGTCAACGCTAGAGGTGGAAGGCACGTGACTCCTCTGCACGCTGCGTTGGCCAGAGGTCATCTGGAAGTTGCGCTTTTCCTGCTGGAGCACGGCGCTGATTTAAATGCCTGGGATGCCGGAGGAGATACTCCGTTACATCTGGCATCGAGATCTCGGAATGTTGAGGTTATGGGTGTGCTACTTGACCGCGGCGCAGACCCAAACTCGGTGACGGTACAAAATAAGACTTCATTGTTAGTCGCGTCGGAGAACGGAAACACGGTCGCCGCAAGACTCCTATTGGAGCGTGGGGCTGACTTGAATCTGCGCGACAAGCATTGGAGTCCTCTTGAGAAGGCATCGGCACTCGGACATTGCGACATTGTGCAGTTATTACTTGATCACGGCGCGAAGGACGACGAACAGGACGAGAATGGCTGGGCCCCATTACACCTTGCATCGCGAAATGGACAACTTGCGATTGCACGAATGCTCATCAAGCTCTTGATTGAGCGTGATGCAAGCGTCGATCCTCGGACTACTATGGAGAAGTGGACCCCCTTGCACATGGCGTCGGAAAGGGGATATGTAGAGGTTGTGCGGCTGTTGCTCGACAGTGGTGCTGATGTGAACGCAGAGGATGTCCGTCGCTTCACCCCGTTGCATTTCGCTGCAAAATGCGGAGATCTCCGGGTCGTCGAGGTTCTACGCGAGCACGGGGCGGATCTGGATAGCCAAAACGAGAACGGCCAGACGCCTTTGCAATGCCGGGGAACTTTCTCGGAATGGGAAGAGATCCTGGAGGCCGAAGGCGGATAAGATCGAACGCGGAGTCCGATGACAGGACGGCCAGCATCTGAGTTCATAGGCACTCCGAGGGCTACCAGGCGTGGATAGCGGACGCTCCCCGTCTGGGGCGATCTCCCACAGCCATCAACTATGATAGCATTTCATGATTCGCATCAAGGCCATTTTTTTTATCTAGTTTATTTAGTTTTCGCGCAGATCGAGCGGCCCGGGCCGTCTTGGGCTGCACTGGCAACAGAGGGAACTGAAGGACTCCGGTTTTGTCGTTGTCTTAAATCGTCTTATTATAATTCACATCATAATTGGTGATATACGTTAGTTACAGATGTACTGGTTAAATGTTTCGAGCGGACTACAGTAAGGGAATTGAATTTATTCCTTTCGCTCTTTTCTTTTACGCGTCCCTCCTTATCGCCTTGTTGTCATTTCGGACCTCTAATATCAACTCTAGGTCATGGACCCTGGAGTTGCATTCTAATCAGTCTGAGCGCAGATTATAGGTTTGTACAGACACAATATTTACCTTTCCACGTCCACCCATATACACTGAGCAAAGACGAGGCCGTCAGACTGTTCAGTATTAGCCGACCGATCCAACTGGGTCAATTACTGTGACCAAGTTCTGCAGAGGCAGACGATCTGTGTACGTTGCCGCACGAGGAACGCTAGTCTGTGGCTATAAAACAACAACTGCGGTTACGTTGAGTGCGGTGAATAATTGTTGCTCCAGTTGCATTGGGAGCCTGTCCATCTGGGGATGTTTGTGCGGGCAGGCTTGAGTAAGGCGGCTGCCGCGTGGCCATGATTTATTAATAAATCTACGACCCTGGTCCGAAACAAAAGAAACAAAAGAATGAATAAAAGGAGAGTTGGAAGAAAACGCACGGACCCCATGGAAGGATATCGGTGGACGTATCTGCAACCCTTGTCAGTGTGTGGAAGTTGAGCAGGGAGTCAATTGACCGAAACTGCGGTCCGGCACGGACACCCATTCCAAATCGGGTCCTGAATCCCAGCTCGACGTAAATGAGGACACGTGGTCGTTACCACCAATAACCTCGAAATTTGACTCGATGTTCAATGCCGATTCTCTATGTCGACCAACACAGCTCACAGCTTCACAGTTTATAAACGATAGATACAACAAAAAGTTGGGTGACAACGATGCTACATCACAGAAACGAGAAGTCGTTTTTTTGGCCCTTTCTTTTTTCACCAGTGGTTGATACATTAGGTCCAAAGCTCCACGCGCCGCCTTCCTGCCTCTTCGCTTCTATGTATACTAGGTAGCCACCGGCGGTAATGACTAGGTTGAAAATGGCGACGACAACAGCTATGGCGCGGAGGCAGCGTCCATATCCTCACGGCCACCACTCCAAATCGAACAACGTGGACGCCCACCACCATCGCGCTCACGCACCGCAACCATAAGCACGGGAACAATTCCATTACGGCTACTTCTGTTATGGCCATAACCGAATGACCATCCGAGTCGGAGCCGGATGACCACGACCGCTACATTCACACAACAAGTATGGTCACAGCGGTCGCATGCACAGCAACCGCGTTCACAGAAAGCACCAACCATCACATATACGATGGTCCCGACTACATAGTGATCGCGAATACGACCATATTGACCATTTCCGCCATACTCACAATCACGACACCGACGACGACTTTGTGGTGCTTATCCATGCTGCGATAACTTGAACGGCGGTCCTTTTCCCCTTTCCCTGCCGTGTGCGCGCCGCCGCTGTGCCTCAGATCATTCTCATGCCGCTTCGTCGTTGATAATGGGAGCCCACAACAGAAGCGCAACGGATATCGCTGCCGCGAGTCTCGGTTGTGATGTGGCGCACTTCCGTAGCTTTGGGACGGACAGATTCGACGAGTGGTCACCCACAGTATATAGCACAGGAGGTATAGGTATGGCGCAGAATCATTCTTCTCCCTCGGCGACTTGGGTAGCAGTCAGGACAATGAGGGCTAGAAATTACGCAGGGTGATATGTTAGTACGGTAGAGTCTGTAGAAACTTTTCTATTCAGAATTTTACTACACGAATGCGGTTCCTCCTCGGGCAGATTGCACACTCCATCATAACTCGATTCCATATGGGTGTTGGCGCGACTGATGTCGATCTTTCACGAAATGCACGTGACTCTCAACGGTCTCAGCACAGATCACTGGGATCGGCGCTTACCGTGCGACTCTGGCTAGAGACAAGCAAGATGGGCAAGGGTTGCGCCCACTCACACGTGTTCCTCCCATATACCTACAATGTCCTCGGTCAACGACGTTGCTGTCCTTTCTCCCAACTTGCAACCCATTCTCAGTGCCGCCTTGGCCAACTACTCGAAGCAGACAGGGAAAGACCTTCAGCGTGATCCGCTATATACCGAAATCCAACGTTGCAAGTCCCTCGATGGTATCTTGAACGTTTTAAAGAAGCACGCAGAGAAGCTCGATAAAAGTGACGATTCTAAATTGATGAAATATCTGAACCGCATCGTGGATGGCTTGTATAGCTTATCCACCAATCTGGTCCTTGGTGCATGTGCTAGCCTAGTAAGTCGAAGCAGGATTGTCTGTTCACTGTTGCTGTATCTTGACAGATATTGTAGGCATTCCCGCCCACACAAATAGTCTTTTCAGGTATTAGCGTCCTTCTCGCCGTGCGTTTTTTCCTTGTGATGTCAAATTACCTATTTATGACATCTGGGTCCATTAGGCTGCCAAGGGCGTCAAGGATGGTCACGATACGCTCATCGATGTCTTCGAGTGCCTTGAAAACTTTCTCGTGCGCCTCACGAGTTATACTCGACCCGAGATCGAACCGACGCCGGCGATGACCGAAATACTAGTCAAGATTTTGACCGAGTTCCTTTCTGTACTCTCCCTCGCGACGAAGTGGATGAATGAGGGACGGCTCAGTACGCTCTTCCTTTCTTACAACTTCTTTGGCCTAACTTGCCACAGAGAAGTTTGCAAAGAAGCTACTTGGCGACAATGATGTCCATGTGGTGTTAAGCAGGATCGATAGACTCACGCAAGAGGAGTCTCGGGCAACTGCAGTGCAGACTTTGGAGATTATCTGTGGCCTTGTGAATAACATGACGGTAGTGATGGAAGGTGCGGCTCATAATTCGAATCCTATGACTTTTTGTATGGTCCTTAATCGTTATCCGAGTAGATGGAAAGGCATCTACGGAAGGCATTCGGCAAGCTTTAGGTGCGTCCAACTGATGCTTCAAAATGAAACGTTTTAACCTGTGGGCCCAAGTTCTCATGCAATGCGCGGCAGAGCAAATCAACAAGGCAAACCGTTTGTGTCTCATACCGCCTCCCTTTGGGCGTTGATTCTGACCCAGCTACCATAGGTGACCAATTACAAGAAAAATTTCGACATTGGCTATCTCCTACGGATCCGTCCACCAACCACAATATTGCTTGCAAGGCACATCGTGATGGTACTGCGTTGTGGCTTAGTCAAGGAGACACCTTCAAAGAATGGAAAGAGACTGGTTCACTATTATGGATCCATGGGAACCGTGAGTATTTTTCCAAATTGTGAGTCTTTGCTGCGTCTGATAGTTTCCTGTGTTGTAGCCGGTTCTGGAAAGAGTGTGCTGTGGTACGTGATCAATCTATCACAGCTGCCAGAATGATGCACTCACTCCCATGGGAAGCTCAACGATCATTCAGGAGATTCAGGACTTGCGCGATGCTGGGTTGGCTACCTTCGGGTATTTTTATTTCGACTTTCGTGACGCTTCTAAGCGGGACACCCGGAGCTTGTTGTCATCGCTTCTTGTTCAATTCTGTGCTCAATCTGATCCCTTCTGTCAAATTCTTGCTGGTCTCTACTCGAAATATGATCATGGATCTCGACAGCCTAGTGACGATGTGCTTTTTGAATGCTTGAAGAAGATGCTCGAACTTCCGGAGCAAGGCCCACTTTACTTGATTGTAGACGCACTGGATGAATGCCCAAATTCGTCGGGGTTCCCTACACAACGAAAACAAGCCCTTGATATTGTCCAGGAGCTCGTCAACATCCGACTTCCATGTCTACATATCTGCATCACCAGCCGACCAGAGATAGATATCCGGGCCGTTCTCGAACCCCTAGCAGTCCACAGGATCTCTCTCCACAACGAATCTGGACAACACCAGGATATCATCGACTACATCCACTCTGTGGTTCGCTCGGACCTGAAGATGCGAGGCTGGAGAGAAGAGGACAAGATATTGGTGATTGACACACTCACGCTGAAAGCTGGCGGGATGTAAGTTGTGATCGAGTTGGTTGTACTATAGTGGGTGCTCACATGATGAGATAGGTTTCGGTGGGTGCACTGCCAAATCGAAAGGTTGAGTCGGTGCTTTCCGCAGAGCATCAGACGTGCGTTGAATGAGTTGCCGAAGACTCTGGACGAGACTTATGAGCGGACTTTGCAAGACATCGATGAGGAGAAGTGGGGATACACATATCGTCTATTCCAATGCCTCACGGTATCTGTTCGCCCACTCCGTGTAGAGGAGCTCGTCGAAGTCTTTGCAATTGAACTGGAGGCGGAAACGATGCCCGGATTCGATGCGAATTGGCGTCCCGAGGATGCCGAGGAAGCTGTGATGTCGGCTTGCTCTACTTTGGTCACCATTGTTGAGGACAACGGTCGGAAAGTCGTGCAGTTCTCGCACTTCAGTGTGAAGGAGTACCTGACCTCAAGTCGGCTGGCACACTCAAATCTTGTTTCTCACTATCACATTCCTCTACTGTCCGCGCATACATTTCTCGCACGGGCTTGCCTTTGCATACTACTTCAACTAGATGACACAATGGACGAAAATCCCATCAAAGATTTCCCCCTGGCTGAATATGCAGCGCAGTATTGGATCAATCATGCACAGTTTGAGGGTGTATCATCACTCATCCAAGACGAGATGGACTACCTCTTCGACAAGGATAAACCACATTTTGCATGGTGGGTCTGGGGATACAACATCGATGGACCCCGGCGTTTTTTTTTGTTCACCGGTTCCCCAAAGAAACCCGATGCACTCCCACTGTATTATGCTGCGCTTTGTGGTTTCCGCGATACAATAGAACGGCTCATCGGTACAAGCCCAGAAGATGTCAACGCTAGGGGCGGAACGCACGTGACTCCACTGCATGCTGCGTCGGCCAGAGGTCATCTGGAAGTTGCACTTTTCCTGCTGGAGCACGGCGCTGATTTTAATGCTCGGGACAACGAAGGAGCAACTCCATTACACCTGGTATCGAGATCTCGGGATGCCAGGGTCATAAGAGCGCTACTTGACCGCGGCGCAGATCCAAACTCGGCGACCAAAAATAAGGAGACTTCATTGTTAATCGCGTCGGAGAACGGAGACCTGGTGGCCGCCAGGCTTCTATTGGAGCATGGTGCTGACTTGAATCTCCGGGATGAGGATCATTGGAGTCCTCTTGATAAAGCATCGAATTGCGGGCATCGCGATATTGCACAATTATTATTCGATCACGGCGCGAATGCCAACGAACAGGACGAGAATGGCTGGGCTCCATTACACTATGCATCGTATAATGGACATCCTGCGATTGCGCGGATGCTCATTGAACGTGGTGCAAGCGTGGATCCTCGGGCTAGGTGGAGGATGACCCCCTTGCACTTTGCGTCGGAAGGGGGAGACGCGGAGGTTGTGCAGCTGTTGCTTGACCATGGCGCTGACGTGAATGCACAGAATGTCGATCTCTCCACCCCGTTGCACTTCGCGGCATTAACTGGACGTTTCCAGGTTGCCGAAGTTCTACTCGAGCACGGGGCGGATCTGGATCTCCAAAGCAAGTTGGGCAAGACTCCTTTGCAAGTCGCTTTGAGGGAGTATCACGACGAACTTGCGCGATTACTATTAACAGTGCGGGGGTAGTGGACCATGTGGGGGTAATGGATCACTTCGAATTTCTCATCCCATCCAATTCTTGCTCAATTACCACATCCTGTACCGCTTGCAAGCATATTTTTTTTTGGGTAGAATTGTGTTATATAGAAAAAAAAAAAAAGCGGTTTGTCATGCAGCTTACACCTGCATGCAAGCCTGCCATGGCCCACTACCCCCGCACCGTCCGCACCGTTGGTAGCAAAGCGCGCTGGTGCGGGGGCCTAGGGTCTTACCGAACGCATGGCTGCAAGGGGAATGTTGAATCGAAGACAGCCCATTATAATATATTTTGTATATCTGGTTCTGAAAAAGGAGAAAGGCTAACTCGAATCTCTCTACTATTTCCTGACGTTCCCGCAAATATAGAAATGGAGAGGATGGTTTGTGATATTTTGCTTCACTTATCCGAAAGCCAGTTCTCGTTGAGCTTGCTGGCGTGAGAAATCGGCAAAGACAAATCGATCTCCGCAACGGGACCAAGTCGACCTTGTGCGAAGTCACCTACAAGTTGTCGCACGTTCAGAGAGATTGAGAATGAAGACTCATAATATCTTAACTACAGTTACAACGTAATATAAACGGGAGTGTATCCATAGTTACACAGCGCGAATCTTTGTAGCGACAACCCCAACGAATCTTCCCAAATCATCCAACGGTATTCTTAGGATAAGTCAGACATTCAGGCTCTGGGAAAGCCATGTCAGCAACTTGAGGATGTGAGAGCCCATCCGACAATGAAGTACCATTACCTTACCCCTCATATGACCCTTCACAAACTCCTTTGACTGCAACCGTGACACCATCCCTGTAGCAAAGTCTGCATCTGGCCTTTGAACTGCAATACTCACGCGACGCGCACGTCCCGCATAAACCTCCAACCTAGAGACCCTAGGCAGAGCCACCTGGCTTTGCGCCGTGACCATGCGGGGCGTGGGCGGGACTCCGGACGGGTGGCGCAAGCACACAATGGGAGTGGGCGGGGGCGGGCGGAACATCTCGAGGGCGTGGTGGGACGGTGGTTGCGTACCGCGCTCGCATACGCCTGGTCGTGCGGGATGATGATCGCCTCCTTCGCAGGCGTGAGGGCAGATGCAGATGCGGAGGATCGGCGAACGTTTTATGAGCACTCGTCTATGGCTGTGGGATAACTGCGGTCACGTTGGGTGCGGCGAATAAATGTAATTCCAGTTGTTGGATTGGCATTGGGAGCTTGTCCATCTCGGGATGTTTGAGAAGGCAGGCTTGAGTAGGGTAACCGCATCGTGGCCAGGTCAGGCATGGCGTATATATATCTACAACCCCAGTCCGAAACAAAAAACGAAATCAATGAAGTAATTCCTCTAAAACGAGAGTTAGAAGAAAACGCACGTGGATATCCGTTGTGCGGACATACGCCCTGGATGTAGCCCCAGCAGTGCGCACTCCTACTGCTCATTAAGTGAGAGGTGTCTGCCTCAGACTCTACAAAAGTCTTGCTGGGGACACCGCACTTGCTCCCGACAAGCGTCGTTGAGCTGGGCCTCGAACCGACCGGAGCTACGGCCCCGCACAGACGACCACGGGGTCATGAATGCTACGAAAGGCCACTCATCAGGACAAATGTAAGATGAGAAGCAGGAGGACACCTACAAGCAATAGCTATCACCCCAGGGACACCACCCACCGTTCAGGGTGAAGTGCCGGCACGGCGAAGTCTGGTATGCCAACTGTGCCATCTTTGAGGTCGTGTGCGCATAGTTGACAGCAGCAGCAGCCGGGTTAGTTGAGATAGATGCTTGATCTCACTGAATATTGTGTGGTATCTGCTCGCCCGGGCAAATACGTCGGATCTGGTTGTCTGTATGGCCGCTAGAGCATCTTGTTTCTTCCACAAACCTGGGGCGGGCTGCGCAGGCGGGAACCGTGGAGCCAGAGGCATAGGTGGCACGATGGGCTGACCTTGGATGGCACCGCCATGAGCGTTGGATGCAGCTGCATTTGTCAGGAATGCGTTCCACATTGGCGAGGGTAAGTATCATTGAACTTGCCAGAGTCGAAGTTCGGAGTTGGAATAGAGTGCGTAAACGCCGCCTGTGAGCGCCGCGTAAATGTGAGACGATTTCGCACGTGGTCGTTACCACCACCAATAACCTCGAAATTTGACTCAATGCTGAATGCCGTTTCTCTACGCCTGTATGTTCCGACAAACACAGCTCACAGATTCACAGTTGATAAACAGTGAGTACAACAAATTGGGTGACAACGGTGCCGCAGCACAGAAACGATTATGAGTCAAATGTTTTGGCCCTTTCATTTTTTCCCAGTGATTGATACTGTAAGTCCAAAGCTTCACGCGCTGCCTTCCTGACTCATGTTGGGTAGCCACCGGCGGTCATGGCTGGCTTGGCGATGGCGACGACAACAGCTATGGCGCGGCGGTAGCGTCCGTACCCTCGCGGCCACCACTCCAACTTGAACAACGTGAACGCCCACCACCGTCACGCCCACATACACAACGAGCACGAGAATAACTGCTACCTCTGTTATCTGAGTCGCAGCCACATGACCATGACCGCTACAGCGAGGGCCACTGACACAACGAATATGGTCACAGCGGTCGCAATCACAGCAACCATGTTCACAGAAAGCGCCAACCATCATGTACACGATGGTCAAGGCCACATAGTAATCACGAATACGACTATGTTGATCATTTCCGCCACGCCGACAACCAGGATGACGACGACGAGTTTCCGGTGCTTTTCCATGCTGCGACAACTGAACAGCGGGGATGGTCCACGTTGACAAGCATCAGCGACGCGACCGGCTAGTCACTCCCACGCCGTCTCGTCTTTAGTAGTGGCGGGGGACCACGACAAAACTGCGACGGAGATCGCTGCCGCGAGTCTCGATCGTGGTGGCGCGGCGCTCTCCCACCTTTCCTCAGCTTTGGGAGGTTTTGGCGGTATGTAGCACAGGAAGAATAGGTGTGCCGGAATTTTGGCAGCGGCCAGGAAGATGAGGCTACTAGTACAAATTCAGGCATGTCAATGGATTAGTACGACAGTCTGTAAGTTAACTTCTCTATTCAAATGTTGCTACCCGAATGGGGTTCCCTCCGCGGGCTTATTACACACTCCCATATCAATATAGGGTGTTGGCGCGTCTGACCGACTCTGACGTCGATCAATAACGTCTTGCACGAAATGCACGTGATGGTCTCAGTACAGGTTGGCGCTTACCGTGTGACTCTAGCTAAAGGCAAGCAAAGTGAGCAAGGGTTGCGCCCACATACACACGTTCCTCCCTTGTACCAATGTCTTCGGTTAACGATGCTGCTGTCCCTTCTCCCAACTTGCAACCCATTCTCAGTGCCGCCTTGGCAAACTACTCGAAGCAGACAGGGAAAGACCTCCAGAGTGATCCACTATCTGCCGAGATCCAACGTTGCAAGTCCCCCGATGATATCTTGAACGTTTTAAAACAGCACGCAGAGAAGCTGGATAAAAGTGACGACTCTAAATTGATGAAATATCTGAACCACATCGTGGATGGCTTGTATACCTTATCGACCAATCCGGTCCTTAGCGCAGGCGCTAGCCTAGTAAGTCAAACCAGGTTTGTCTGTTCACTGTTGCTGTATCTTGACGGTTATTGTAGGTATTCTTGCCCGCACAAATAGTGTTCTCAGGTATCAGCGTCCTTCTCGCTGTGCGTGATTTCTTTGTCATGTCTAATTACTTATTTATCACATCTGGGTCCATTAGGCCGCCAAAGGCGTCAAGGATGGCCACGATACACTCATCGATGTCTTCGAGTGCCTCGAGAGCTTCCTCATGCGCCTTGCGAGTTATTCTCGACCCGATATCGAACCTACTCCGGCGATGACCGAAATTCTAGTCAAGATTTTGGCCGAGTTCCTTTCGGTACTCTCCCTCGCGATAAAGTGGATGAATGAGGGGCGGCTCAGTACGTTCTTCCTTTCTAACGACTTCTTTGGCCTAACTCGCTACAGAGAAATTTGCAAAGAACTTACTTGGCGACAATGACGTCCAGGCGGTGTTAAGCAGGATCGATAGACTCACGAAAGAGGAGTCTCGAGCAACCGCGGCGCAGACTCTGGAGATTATCTGTGGCCTCGTGAAAAACATGACGTTGGTGATGGAAGGTGCGGCTCATACCCGAATCCTATAACCATGTGTATTGTACTTAATCGTTATCCGAGTAGATGGGAAGGCATCTACGAAAGGCATTCGGCAAGCTTTAGGTGTGTCCAACTGATACTCCAGAACGAAATGTGTTTAACTGTGGGCCCAAGTACTCATGCAACGTATGGCAGAGCAAATCAACAAGGAAACCCGTTTGTGTCTCATGCTGCTACCCTTTGGGTGTTGATTCTGACGTAGCTGCCATAGGTGACCAATTTCAAGAAAGGTTTCGACGTTGGCTATCTCCTCCGGACCCATCCACGAACCAGAATATTGCTTGCAAGGCACATCATGACGGTACTGCATTGTGGTTTATTCAAGGAGAAACCTTCAAAGAATGGAAAGAGACTGGTTCACTTTTATGGATACATGGGTGCCGTAAGTATCTCTCCCAATTCTGAGTCTTGCTATGACTGATAGTCTCCTGTATTGTAGCCGGTTCTGGAAAGAGTGTGCTGTGGTACGTGATGTGTCTGTCACAGCTGCCTGAATGATGCGCTCACTCCCATGAGAAGCTCAACGATCATTCAGGAAGTTGAACACTTGCATGACGCTGGGTTGGCCACCTTCGCTTATTTTTACTTCGACTTTCGTGAAGCTTCTAAGCGGGACACCCGCAGCTTGCTGTCATCGCTTCTTGTTCAGATCTGTGCTCAATCCGATCGGTATTGTGAAATTTTTGCTGGTCTCTACTCGAAATACGATCATGGATCTCGACAGCCTGGTGACGATGTGCTCTTACAATGCTTGAAGGAGATGCTCGAACTTCCGGAGCAAGGCCCACTTTACCTGATTATAGATGCACTGGATGAATCTCCAAATTCGTCTGGGTTCCCCACACAACGCAAACAAGCCCTTGATCTTGTCCAGGAGCTCGTCAACATGCCACTTTCATGGCTACATATCTGCACCACCAGCGTCCTGAGGCGGATATCAAAGGCGTTCTCGAACCCCTAGCATCACACAAGATCTCTCTCCACAACGAATCTGGACAACACCAGGATATTATCAACTACATCTACTCTGTTGTTCGCTCAGACCTGAAGATGCGAGGCTGGAGAGAAGAGGACACAATATTGGTGATTGGCACACTCACACGGAAAGCTGGCGGGATGTAAGTTGTGATTGAGTTGGTTATACTATAGTAGGTGCTCACACGATGAGATAGGTTTCGGTGGGTGCACTGCCAAATCGAGAGGTTGAGTCGGTGCTTTCCGCAGAGCATCAGACGGGTGTTGAATGAGCTGCCAAAGACTCTGGACGAGACATATGACCGGACGTTGCAAGATATCGATGAGGAGAAGCGGGGATACACATATCGTCTATTCCAATGCCTCACAGTATCCGTTCGCCCGCTTCGTGTCAAGGAGCTTGTCGAAGTCTTTGCGATTGAGCTGGAGGCGGAAACAATGCCCGGATTCGATGCGAATTGGCGTCCCGAGGATGCAGAGGAAGCTGTGATGTCAGCTTGCTCTACTTTGGTCAGCATCGTCGAGGACAACGGTTCGAAAGTGGTGCAGTTCTCGCACTTCAGTGTGAAGGAGTACCTGACATCAAGTCGGCTGGCGAACTCAAATCTTGTTTCCCACTATCACATTCCTCTATTGTCGGCGCATACGTTTCTCGCACGGGCTTGTCTTTGCATACTACTTCAACTAGATGACACAATGGACAAAAATCGCATCAAGGATTTCCCCTTGGCCGAATATGCAGCGCGGTACTGGATTTATCATGCACAGTTCGAGGGCGTATCATCGCTTATCCAAGATGAGATGGACTACCTCTTCGACAAAGATAATCCAAATTTCGCATGCTGGGTCTGGTTACACGACATCGATGACGCCCGGATGTCATTTACCACAGGTTCCCAAAGGCAACCCGATGGACTCCCACTGTATTATGCCGCGCTTTGCGGTTTCCGCGATACAATAGAGCGTCTAGTTGCTACAAGCCCGGATGATGTCAACGCCATCGGTGGAAGGCACGTGACTCCATTGCACGCTGCGTTGGCGAGAGGTCATGTGGAAGTTGCGCTTTTCCTGCTGGAACACGGTGCTGATTTGAATGCTCGGAGTGACGCAGGTGCAACTCCCTTACTCCTGGCATTGAGATCTCGGGATGCCAGGGTCATCAGAGCGCTACTTGATCACGGTGCAGATCCAAACTCGGTGACCGACCGAAGGAAGACTACTTCGTTGTTAATCGCGTCGGAGCACGGAGACGTGGTGGCTGCCAGGCTGCTATTGGAGCATGGTGCTGACTTGAATCTCCGGGATATCGGTCACTGGAGTCCTCTCGAGAAGGCATCGAGAAACGGCCGTTGTGACATTGTACAATTATTACTCGACCACGGAGCGAATGCCGACAGCCAGGACGAGAATGGCTGGACTCCATTACATGTTGCATCGGAAAAAGGAAAACTTGCGGTTGCATGGACGCTCATTGGGCGCGGTGCAAGCGTGGATCTTCGGACTAGGAAGAACAAGACCCCCCTGCACGTAGCGTCGGACATGGGATACGTGGAGATTGTGCGGCTGTTGCTCGACAGTGGTGCTGATGTGAACGCACAGGATGTCGGTCTTTTCACTCCGTTGCATTTAGCGGCAAAATGTGGACATTTCCAGGTTGCCGAGGTTCTACTCGAGCACGGGGCGGATCTGGATCTCCAAAGCAGGACGGGCCGGACTCCTTTGCAAGTCGCTTTGGAGCGGTCTCACGACGAACTTGCGCAATTACTATCAAGGCGCGCTGGTGAGGGGACTTAGGGTATCACCAAACGCACTGGCATGGTCTCAAGGGGAATGTTGACTCAAAGACAGACTATTATAATCTGATTTGTAGATATGGATCTAAAAAGGAGAAAAGATTACGTCGAGTCTCTCTACTACTACCTGGCGTTCCCCAAAGATAAAAATTCGAGAGGGTGGTGTGTGAAATTTTGCTTCACTTATTATAATTGATAGTCCTCGCGCCTCTCGTTGGGCCTGAGCTTGCTGGAGTGAACAATCGGCTCATCTCTGCAACGGATGTATCTGGGGCGGGTCGACCCCTATGTGGCGAAGCCAGCTTTAAGTTGTCGCACGTTTATAGAGGTTGAAAACGAAGACTCGTATTATATCTAAACTAGGCGTGATATAAACGATCTAGCCATAGTTACACAGCGCGGGTCTTTGCAACGATAACCCCGAAGAATTGACCCAAATGATCCAACGGCATTCTTAAGAAGGATCGGACATTCAGGCTCTGGGAAAGCCATACATCAGCAATGAGGATGTGAGAGCCCATCTGAAGATGAAGTGACATCACCTTGCCCCTCATATGACCCTTCACAAAGTGCTTTGCCTGAAACCGTGGCACCGTCCCTGCAGCAAAGTCCGCGGCCTTTGAACCGCAATACTCACGCGACGAGCACGTCCCGCATAAACCTTCAACCTAGGAGCCACCTGGCTTTGCGCAGCGGCCATGCGGGCTTGGGCGGGACTCCGGACGGGTGGCGCAAGCGCAAAATGGGAGTGGGTGGGGGCAGGCGGAACATCTCAGCCGAGGGCGTCGCTGGACGGTGGTTGCGTACCGCGCTCGCATACGCCTAGTCATGAGGGATGAACGCTTCCGAGTCCTTCACAGGCACCGGCTGCTGCTGCTGCAGATGCAGAGGATCGGCAAACGCTTCCGTACGAGGAGCACTCGTCTGTGGCTGTGGGACAACTGCGGCCACGTTGGGTGCGGTGAATATTTGTTGTTCTAGTTGCTGGATCGGCATCGGGAGCTTGTCCACTTTAGGATGTTTGAGAGGGCAGGATTGAGTAGGGTAACCACATCGTGGCCAGGTCTGACATGGCGTATATATATCTACAACCCCAGTCCGAAACAAAAAAAAAAATCAATGAAATAATTCCTCTAAAACAAGAGTTGGAAACGCACGTGGAAGGATATTCGTTGTGCGGACATACGCCCTGGATGTAGCCCCACCAGTGCCCACTCCTACTGCTCATCGAGTGAGAGGCGTCTGCCTCAGACTCTACAAAAGTCTTGCTGGGGACACAGGACTTGCTCCCGACAACCGTCGTTGAGCTGGGCGTCGAACCGACCGGAGCTACGGCCCCGCACGGACAACCCACTCCAAATCGGGGTCATGAATGCTACCCGAAAGGCCATTCACCGGGACAAATGTAAGATGAGAAGCAGGAGGACACCTACAAGCAACAGTTATCATCCCAGGGACACTACCGGTTCAGGTGAAGTGCCGACACGACATAGTCTTGTATGCCAACCGTACTTTCTTCGGGGCCGTGTGGGGATAGTCGACAGCAGCAACAGCCGGGTTAGTTGAGATAGATGCTTGATCTCCTTGAATATTGTGTGGTATCTGGGCGCCTGCGCAAATACGTCGGATCTGGTTGTCTGTATGGCCGCTAGCTATAGAGCATCTTGTTTCTGCCACAAGCCTGGGGCGGGCTGCGCGCAGGCGGGAACCGTGGAGCCAGAGGCATAGGTGGCACGATGGGCTGACCTTGGATGGCGCCGCCATGAGCGTTGGATGCAACTGCATTTGTCAGGAACGCGTTCCACATTGGCGAGGGTATCATTGAACTCGCCAGAGTCGAAGTTCGGAGTTGGAATAGAGTGCGTAAACACCGAGCCGCGTAAATGTGAGACGTGGTCGTTACCACCACCAATAACCTCGAAATTTGACTCAATGCTCAATGCCGTTTCTCTACGTCTATATGTTCCGACCAACACAGCTCACAAATTCACAGTTGATAAACGGTGAGTACAACAAATTGGGTGACAACGGTGCCGCAGCACAGAAACGATAAGAGTCAAATGTTTTGGCCCTTTCATTTTTTCCCAGCGGTTGATACTGTAAGTCCAAAGCTTCACGCGCCGCCTTTCTGACTTTTCACCTTTCTGTATATTGGGTAGTCATCGGCGGTCATGGCTGGGTTGGCGATGTCGACGACAACAGCTATGGCGCGGTGGCGGCGTCCGTACCCTCGCGGCCACCACTCCAACTTGAACAACGTGAACGCCCACCACCGTCACGCCCACATACACAACGAGAGAATAACTTCATTACGGCTACCTCTGTTATCTGAGTCGCAGCCACATGACCATGACCGCTACAGCGAGGGCCACCGACACAACGAATATGGTCACAGCGGTCGCAATCACAGCAACAACGTTCACAGAAAGCGCCGATGACGACGACGAGTTTGCGGCTGCGACGACCTGAACAACCGGGATGGCCCACCTTGACAAGCATCAGCGACGCGGCCGGCCAGTCACTCCCACGCCGTCTCGTCTTTAGTAGTGGCGGCGGACTACAAAGATCGCCGCCGCGAGTCTCGATCGTGGTGGTGCGGCGCTCTCCCACCTTTCCTCAGCTTTGGGACGGACAGATTTGACGAGTATGCACACATAATATGTAGCACAGGAAGTATAGGTGTGCCGGAATCTTGGCAGTGGCCGGGAAAATGAGGCTACTAGTACAAATTCAGGCATGTCGATGGGTTAGTACGACAGTCTCCCATATCAATACAGTATAGGGTGTTGGCGCGTCTGACGTTGATCAATAACTTCGTGCACGAAATGCACGTGATGGTCTCAGTAGTGGGCAAGGGTTGCGCCCACATACACACGTTCCTCCCTTGTACCAATGTCTTCGGTTAACGATGCTGCTGTCCCTTCTCCCAACTTGCAACCCATTCTCACCGCCGCCTTGGCAAACTACTCGAAGCAGACAGGGAAAGACCTCCAGAGTGATCCACTATCTACCGAAATCCAACATTGCAAGTCCCCCGATGACATCTTGAACGTTTTAAAACAGCACGCAGAGAAGCTCGATAAAAGTGACGATTCTAAATTGATGAAATATCTGAACCACATCGTGGATGGCTTATATACCTTATCGACCAATCCCATCCTTAGCGCAGGTGCTAGCCTGGTAAGTCGAATGAGGATTGTCTGTTCACTGTTGCTGTATATTGACGATTATTGTAGGCATTCCCGCCCGCACAAATAGTCTTTTCGGGTGTCAGCGTCCTTCTCGCCGTACGTGTTTTCTTGATATGTCTAATTACCTATTTATCACATCTGGATCCATTAGGCTGCCAAGGGCGTCAAGGATGGTCACGATACGCTCATCGATGTCTTTGAGTGCCTCGAAAACTTTCTCATGCGCCTCACGAGTTATACTCGACCCGAGATCGAACCTACTCCGGCGATGACCGAAATTCTAGTCAAGATTTTGACTGAGTTCCTTTCGGTACTCTCCCTCGCGACAAAGTGGATGAATGAGGGGCGGCTCAGTACGTTCTTCCATTCTTAGAACTTCTTTGGCCTAACTTGCTACAGAGAAATTTGCAAAGAAGCTACTTGGCGACAATGATGTCCAGGCGGTGTTAAGAAGGATCGATAGACTCACGCAAGAGGAGTCTCGGGCAACCGCAGTGCAGACTCTGGAGATCATCTGTGGTCTCGTGAATAATATGACGGTGGTGATGGAAGGTGCGGCTCATACCCGAATCCTGTGACTTTGTGTATGGTACTTAATCGTTATCCGAGTAGATGGAAAGGCATCTACAGAAGGCATTCGGCAAGCTTTAGGTGTGTCCAACTGATACTTTACTTCAGAATGAAACGTTTTAACCTGTGGGCCCAAGTTCTCATGCAATGCGCGGCGGAGCAAATCAACAAGGCAAACCGTTTGTGTCTCATACCGCCTCCCTTTGGGCGTTGATTCTGACGCAACTACCATAGGTGCCCAATTGCAAGAAAGATTTCGACGTTGGTTATCTCCTCCGGACCCATCCACGAACCAGAATATTGCTTGCAAGGCACATCATGATGGTACTGCGTTGTGGCTGATTCAAGGAGACACCTTCAAAGAATGGAAAGAGACTGGTTCACTTTTATGGATACATGGCAACCGTGAGTATCTTTCGCAATTGTGAGTCTTGCTGCGTCTGATAATCTCCTGTGTTGTAGCCGGTTCTGGAAAGAGTGTGCTGTGGTACGTGATCAGTCTGTCACGGCTGCCAGCCTGAGAATGATGCACTCACTCCCATGGGAAGCTCAACAATCATTCAGGAAGTTGAACACTTGCGCGACGCTGGGTTGGCCACCTTCGGGTATTTTTATTTCGACTTTCGTGATGCGTCTAAGCGGGACACCCGGAGCTTGTTGTCATCGCTTCTTGTTCAATTATGTGCTCAGTCTGATCCCTTCTGTCAAATTCTTGCTGGTCTCTACTCGAAATATGATCATGGATCTCGACAGCCTAGTGACGATGTGCTTTTAGAATGCTTGAAGAAGATGATCGAACTTCCAGAGCAAGGCCCACTTTACCTGATTATAGACGCACTAGATGAATGCCCAAATTCGTCTGGGTTCCCTACACAACGCAAACAAGCCCTTGATATTGTCCAGGAGCTCATCAACATCCGACTTCCATGTCTACATATCTGCATCACCAGTCGTCCTGAGGCAGACATCCGGGCCGTTTTCGAACCCCTAGCAGTCCACATGATCTCTCTCCACAACGAATCTGGACAACACCAGGATATTATCGACTACATCCACTATGTAGTTCGCTCTGACCGGAAGATGCGAGGCTGGAGAGAAGAGGATAAGATATTGGTGATTGACACACTCACGCTGAAAGCTGGCGGGATGTAAGTTGTGATTGAGTTGGTTGTACTATAGTGGGTGCTCACACGATGAGATAGGTTTCGGTGGGTGCATTGCCAAATCGAAAGGTTGAGTCGGTGCTTTCCTCAGAGCATCAGACAGGCATTGAATGAGTTGCCAAAGACTCTGGATGAGACATATGACCGGACGTTGCAAGACATCGATGAGGAGAAGCAGGGATACACATATCGTCTACTCCAATGCCTCACGGTATCTGTTCGCCCACTCCATGTAGAGGAGCTCGTCGAGGTCTTTGCGATTGAGCTGGAGGCGGAAACGATGCCCGGATTCGATGCGAATTGGCGTCCCGAGGATGCCGAGGAAGCTGTGATGTCGGCTTGCTCTACTTTGGTCACCATCGTCGATGATCACGGTTCGAAAGTGGTACAGTTCTCGCACTTCAGTGTGAAGGAGTACCTGACCTCAAGTCGGCTGGCAAACTCAAACCTTGTCTCGCACTATCACATTCCATTACAGTCCGCGCATACATTTCTTGCACGGGCTTGTCTTTGCATACTACTTCAAATAGATGATACAATCGACGAAGATCGCATCAACGATTTCCCCCTGGCTGAATATGCAGCGCGGTACTGGATTGTCCACGCGCAGTTCGAGAGTGTATCATCACTTATCCAAGATGAGATGGACTACCTCTTCGACCAAGATAATCCGCATTTCGCATCGTGGGTCTGGTTACACGACGTCGACTATCCCTGGAGGTCATTTCCAACCTGTCCCCCGAGGTACCTCGGTGCAATCCCACTGTATTATGCCGCCCATTGTGGTTTCCGCGATACAGTAGAGCGTCTAATCGGTACAAGCCCAGAAGATGTCAACGCTATCGGCGGAAGGCACGTGACTCCACTGCACGCTGCGTCGGCCAGAGGTCATCTGGAAGTTGCGGTTTTCCTGATGGAGCACGGGGCTGATTTGAATGCTCTGGACCACGAGGGAGAAACTCCATTACATTTGGCATCGAGATCTCGGGATGCCAGGGTCATAAGAGCGCTACTTGACCACGGCGCAGATCCAAACTCGCTGACTGACAAAAACAAATCTTCATTGTTAATCGCGTCGGAGAACCAAGACCTGGTGACCTCCAGGCTTCTATTGGAGCATGGCGCTGACTTGAATCTCCATGATGACGAACATTGGAGTCCACTAAAGAGGGCATCGGCACGCGGGTATTGCGACATTGCACAAATATTATTCGATCATGGGGCGAATGCCGACGAACAGGCCGAGGATGGCTTGGTTCCATTACACTATGCATCGTATAATGGACGACTTGCGATTGCGCGGATGCTCATTGAGCGTGGTGCAAGCTTGGATCCTCGAAGTACGATGAAGAAGACACCCTTGCACTTTGCGTCGGAAGAGGGATACGCGGAGGTTGTGCAGCTGTTGCTTGACCGCGGTGCTGATGTGAACGCACAGAATGACTACCTCTTCACCCCGTTGCATTCCGCGGCAAAGCGTGGACATTTCCGGGTTGCCGAGATTCTACTCGAGCACGGGGCGGATCTGGGTCTCCAAAACAAGAAGGGCCAGACGCCTTTGCAAGTCGCTTTGGGTGAGTCTTACCACAAACTTGCGCAATTACTATCAAAGCGCGCTGGTGAGGAGGGGGCCTAGGGTATAACCGGACGCATGGTTGCAAGTGGGATGCGGAATCAAAGACAGCGTATCATAAAATATCTTGTAGATCTGGTTCTTAAAAGATAGAAAAGACTAACTCGAATCTTTCCACTATTACCTGGCGTTCCGCAAAGATAAAAATGGAGAGGATGGTGTGTGATATTGTGCTTTACTTATCAGAAGGTCCTCATAGCTTGCTGGCGTGAGAAATCGGCGAAGTCTCCGCAAACGGGTCCAAGTTATCACTATGCGAAGTTACCTACAAGTTGTCGCACGTTTAGAGATATTGAGAACGAAGACTCATATTATATCTAAACCACCGTGACAGCGTAATATGAACAGAAGTGTAGTCATAGTTACACAGCGAGTCTTTGCAACGATAACCCCAACGAATCTACCCAAATGATCCAGCGGGATCCTTAAGATAAATCAGACATTCAGGCTCTAAAAAAGCATACGCCAGCAACTTGAGGATGTGAGAACCCATCCAACAATGAAGTGACATTACCTTGCCCCTCATATGACCCTTCACAAACTCCTTTGCATGCAACCGTGACACCGTCCCTGCAACAAAGTGCGAGGACTTTAAACTGCAATACTCACGCGACGAGCACGTCCAGCGTAAACCTCGAACCCTAGGCAGAGCTACCTGGCTTTGCGCCGCGGCCATGCGGGGCGTGTGCGCAACTCCGGACGGGTGGCGCAAGCGCACAAATGGGAGTGGGCGGGGGTGGGCGGAACATCTCAGCTGAGGGCGCCGTGGGACGGTGGTTGCGTACCGCGCTCGCATACGTCTAGTTGTGCGGGATGATGATCGCTTCCTTCGCAGGCGCGAGGGCAGATGGCACTGGTTGCTGCTGCAGAGGGGAACGTGGTCGTACGTTGCCGCATGAGGAATGCTCATCTGTGGCTGTGGGACAACTGCGGCCATGTTAGGTGCGGTGAATATTCGTTGTTCCAGTTGCTGGATCGGCATTGGGAGCTTGTCCACCTGGGGATGTTTGAGAGGGCAGGGGTAACCGCATCGCGGCCAGGTCTGACATGGCGTATATATATCTACAACCCCAGTCCGAAACAAAAGAAGGAATAAATGAAATAATTCCTCTATAACGAGAGTTGGAAGAAAACGCACGTGGAAGGATATCCATAGGCCCTGGATGTAGCCCCAGCAGTGCGCACTCCTACTTCTCACTGAGTGAGAGGCGTCTACCTCAGACTCTACAAAAGTCTTGCTGGGGACACCAGACTTGCTCCCGACAAGCGACGTCGAGCTGGGTGTCGAACCGCCCAGCACGGACACCCACTCCAAATCGAGGTCATGAATGCTACCCGAAAGGCCACTCATCAGGACAAATGTAAGATGAGAAGCAGGAGAACACCTACAAGCAACAGTTATCACCCAGGGACACCACCACGGTTCCGGGTGAAGTGCCAGCACGGCGCAGTCTTGTATGCCAACTGTGCCATCTTTGGCGCCGCGTGCGGATGGTCGACAGCAGCAGCAACCGGGTTTGTTGAGATAGATGCTTGACCTCCCTGATTATTGTGTGGTATCTACGCGCCCGCGCAAATACGTCGGATCTGGTTGTCTGTATGGCCGCTAGAGCATCTTGTTTCTTCCACAAACCTGGGGCGGGCTGGGCAGCGGGAACCGTGGAGCCGGAGGCATAGGTAGCACAATGGGCTGACCTTGGATGGCGCCGCCATGAGCGTTGGATGCAACTGCATTTGTCAGGAACGCGTTCCACATTGGCGAGGGTAAGTATCATTGAACTCGCCAGAAGTCGAAGTTCGGAGTTGGAATAGAGTGCGTAAACACCGCCTGTTGTGTGCGACCCGCGTAAATGTGAGACAATAACCTCGAAATTTGACTAATGGCTCTGCCGTTTCTCTACGCCTATATGTTCCGACAAACACAGCTCACAGTTTTACAATTTATAAACGGTGGATACGACAAATTGGGTGACAACGGTGCCGCAGCACAGGAACGATATGGGTCAATTTTTTAGGCCCTTCATTTTTTTCCCAGTGGCTGATACTGTAAGTCCAAAGCTTCACGCGCCGCCTTCCTGACCCTTCACCTTTATGTATATTGGGTAGCCACCGGCGGTCATGGCTGGGTTGGTGATGGCGACGACAACAGCTATGGCGCGGCGGCAGCGTCCGTACCCCTCGCGGCCACCTCTCCAACTTTGAACAACGTGAACGCCCACCACCGTCACGCTCACATACACAACAAGCACGAGAATAACTTCATTACGGCTACCTCTGTTATGGCCATCACCGCATGACCATGACGGCCACAGCGAGGGCCACCTACACAACGAATATGGTCACAGCGGTCGCAATCACAACAACCACGTTCACAGAAATACGCCAACTATCGTGTACACGATGGTCATGGCCACATAGTGATCACGAATACGACCATGTTGATCATTTCCGCCACGCCTACAACCAGGATGACGACGACGAATTTGCGGTGCTTTCCATGCTGCGACAACTTGAACAACGGGGATGGCCCACGTTTACAAGCATCAGCGACGCGACCGGCCGGTCACTCCCCCGCCGTCTCGTCTTAGTAGTGGCGGCGGACCACGACAAAACTGCGACAGAGATCGCTCTCGGTCGTGGTGGCGCGGCGCTCTCCCACCTTTCCTCAGCTTTGGGACGGACAGGTTTGACGAGTAGGCACACATAATATGTAGCACAGGAGGTATAGGTGTGCCGGAATCTTGGCAGTGGCCAGGAAAATGAGGCTACTAGTACAAATTAAGACCTGACGATGGATTAGTACGACAGTCTGTAGAGACTTCTCTACTGTATAGGGCGTTGGCGCGTCTGACGTCGATCTATAACTTGTACGAAATGCACGTGATGGTCTCTCAGTACAGGTTGGCGCTTATCGTGTGACTCTAGCTAAAGACAAGCACCATGGGCAAGGGTTGCGCCCACTTACACACGTTCCTCCCTTATACCAATGTCTTCGGTCAATGATGCTGCTGTCCCTTCTCCCAACTTGCAACTCATTCTCAGTGCCGCCTTGGCAAACTACTCGAAGCAGACAGGGAAAGACCTCCGGAGTGATCCACTATCTGCCGAGATCCGACGTTGCAAGTTCGCCGATGATATCTTGAACGCTTTGAAGAAGCACGTAGAGAAGTTGTATAAAAGTGACGACTCTAAATTGATGAAATATCTGAACCGCATCGTGGATGGCTTGTATAGCTTATCGACCAATCCAGCACTTAGCGCAGGTGCTAGTCAAGTAAGTCAGATTATAATGCCATTAATAATGGATTTGCTTGTTCACTTGGCGATATCTTGACGGTTATTTTAGGTATTTCCGCCCGCACAAATAGTCTTTTCAGGTATCAGCGTCCTTCTCGCCGTGCGTGTTTACCTTGTTTTGTTCTTTTCGCCATTTATGACATCTGGATGCATTATGCTGCCAAGGGCGTCAAGGATGGTCACGATACGCTCATCGATGTGTTTGAATGTCTCGAAAACTTCCTCATGCGCCTCACGAGTATACTCGACCCGAGATCGAACCTACTCCGGCGATGACCGAAATACTAGTTAAGATTTTGACTGAGTTCCTTTCCGTACTCTCCCTCGCAACAAAATGGATGAATGAGGGACGGCTCAGTACGTTCTTCCTTTCTTACAACTTCTTTGGCCTAAGTTGCTACAGAGAAATTTGCAAAGAAGCTACTTGGAGACAACGATGTCCAGGCCGTGTTAAGAAGGATCGATAGACTCACGCAAGCGGAGTCTCGGGCAACTGCAGTGCAGACTCTGGAGATTATCTGTGGTCTCGTGAATAATATGACGGTGGTGATGGAAGGTGCGGCTCATACCCAAATCCTATGACCATGTGTATGGTACTTAATCCTTATCCGGGTAGATGGGAAGGCATTCGGCGAGCTTTAGGTGTGTCCAACTCATACTTCAGAATGAAATGTTTTAACCTATGGGCCTAAGTTCTCATGCAATGCGCGGCGGAGAAAATCAACAAGGAACGGTGTAATCATGTAAAAGTTGTTAGTACCCTCACTCATGTTGAACAGTTAAATATCAGCTACCTTCGTAATCTAAGCTCTCCGTTCCCAATCGCTTCCTCAGCGTTCGTGTTGCTGAGTTTAAATTTGCCTTTACAGGTATTACAAGTAGTAGGTTTTTAGGTTTTAGGTTTTTTAGGTTGCCGAGATTCTACTCGGGCATGATGTAGATCTGCGCCTCCAAAACCAGAACGGCAAGACGCCTTTGCAAGTTGCTTTGAATCCGTCTTGCGACGAACTTGCGCAATTACTATCAAAGTACGCCGGTGATGGGGCGTCGGGTGTTACCGAACGCGTGGTTTCAAACGCTAGTGTGATGTTGAATCCTATCATAATCTAATTTGTAGATCTGGTTCAAGTTCTGAAAAGGGAGAAAAGACTAACAGGAAACTCTCTACTATTACCTGGCGTTCCCGCAAAGATATTAATGGAGTGGACGGTGTGTGATATTTTGCTTCACTTAGCCGAAAGTCCTCACGTCTCTCGTTGAGCTTGCTGGCGTGAGTAATCAGCAAAGGCAAATCGACCTCCTCAACGGGGACCAAGTTAACCCTATGCGAAGTCACCTTCAAGTTGTCGCACGTTTAGAGATACTGAGAATGAAGACTCATAATATATCTAAACAACCGTGACAGCGTAATATAAACGAAAGTGTAGCCATAGTTACACAGCGGGAACGATAACCCCAACGAATCTTCCCAAATGATCCAACGGTATTCTTAGGATAAATCAAACATTCAGGATGTGAGAACTCATCCGACGATGAAGTAACATTACCTTGCCCCTCATACGACCCTTCACAAACACCTTTGCCTGCGACCGTGACACTGTCCTGTAGCAAAGTCCGCATCCGGCCTTTGAACTGCAATACTCACGCGACGAGCACGTCCCGCATAAACCTCCAACCTAGGAACCCTAGGCAGAGTCACCTGGGTTTGCGCCGCGACGATGCAGGGCGTAGGCACGACTCCGGATCCGTAGCGCAAGCGCTCAATGGGAGTGGGCGGTGGCGGGCGGAACATCTCAGCCGAGGGCGCCGAGGGACGGCGGTTGCGTACCGCGCTCGTGGTCGTGCGGGATGACGACCGCTTCCTTCGTATGCGGGGGGGGCAGATGGCACCGGCTCCTGGTACCGCTGGTGCTGCTTCAGAGGCGGACTTTGCTCCCGACAAGCGTCGTTCCACCGATCGGAACTGCGGTCAGGCACGGACACCCACTCCAAATCGGGTCATGAATGCTAAGGCCAGTTGTCAGGACCTACTTGAAGATGAGAGGCAAGTAATAGTCATCACCCCAGGGACACCTCCCACCGTTCAGGGTGAAGTTCCGGCACGGCGTAGTCTTGTATGCCAACTGCGGCTTCTTCGGGGCCGGATGCGAATAGCGGATAGTCGACAACAACACCAGCAGCCGGTTTGTTGATATAGGTGCTACGCGAAAGGCCACGTCAGGACTTATGAAAGACGAGAAGCAGGAAGACACCTACAAGTAACAATTGTCACCCCAGGAACACCACCCATGGTTCAGGGTGAAATGTCGGCACGGCGTGGCCTTGTATGCCAATTGTTCCTTCGTTGGAGCAGCATGTGGATAGTGGACAACACCAGCAGCCGGGTTAGTTGAGATGGATGCTTGATCTACCTGGCTGTTGTACGGGTATTTGCGCACCCGCGCAAGATATGTCGGATCTGTTTGTCTGTATGACCGCTAGAGCATCTTGTGTCTGCTACAAACCCGGGGCAGGCTGCGCAGGTGGGAATCGTGCCGGAGGCATAAGGATGGGTTGACCTTGGATAGCGCCGCCATGAGCGTTGTATGCACCTGCGTTTGTCATGAACGCGTTCCATATTGGCGAGGGTATCATTGAACTACCTAGAGTCGAAGTTCGAAGTTCGAATAGAGTGCGTAAACACCGCTTGCGATGCCAATCAGAGCGAGCCGCGTAATGAGATGATTTCGCACGCTTCGAAATTTGACTCAATGCTCAATGCCGTTTCTCTACGCCTATATGTTCCGATCAACACAGCTCACAGATTCACAGTTGATAAACGGCCCGGGTGAATACAACACATTGGGTAACAACGGTGCCGCAGCACAGAAACGGTATGAGTCACTAGAAACGCCAACCTTGTTGGCCTAAACCTTGCTTGAAGGGGGTACAGTACAGTATGCGCATCGCTCATAGAAGCGCTCACGCAGCAGGGCGCGGAAGAGACATCCCTGCAGTAGCAGAACGCCGTGTTGCAAGCACAGCCGAATGACAGAACCGCCGAGACATTGTCGACACTCCGGTATGACTACGAAGCAGCACAATTTCGCATCGCCGATCTCGTTGAATTTGCTTGTTTTGACGGGGCCTTAAGGACGCAAGGGTGTTCCAGAGATGCTTCCTGTCTGAGTGCCTCCAGGTACGTTGCCCTCCCTTTTTTTTGTGCAAGTCGACCACCTTACTGCTCTCGACTTACTGTATTGTCTCACCCTCATCCTTGCTGTTTCCGACACTGTTGCCGTTGCCTGCTGCCCGCGGGGATACAAAAGACACACGGTGGGGCATTTCAAACACATCGGTCGTCGCCTAAATCAAACTTCATCCCGCGTCAGCAAAACTAAGCTATGCAGCCAGACTGCTGTGAGGTTCACCGAATTTCGCCATCAAACTCGTTCTCGCGCCGGCCCTAAACAACATCGACCCGATTAGGACGCCTCAATACGTTCACCCGCCGTTGCGCCCTTCCGCTAAAACCACATCACCTCGATCCCCGACTCCGACGCGTCCTCATCCGAAGACATCAGTTGGACAGCCTTGAATTGTATGGACTTGTGCATATTGAGTATCTCCCACTGTTGGGACCTTCGTTTCAGTCTTTTGGCAGTGCTTACTTTAGTTTACTTGGATCTTTTTAGCCCTCTTTTCAGACACTTTTCTATCGTTTTATGGACTATCGAGCGACATCGCGCGCGACGCCGGGCTGTTCGGAGCGTTGCCGATGCAGCGCCTCCTCGGCTGAGGCCTCACATCCCCTTTATCTTCGTCTATCATTCGTTTTACTCTACTTTAGGATGTCCTAGGGGGCAGTGCTGTCTAGCATTGTCTTCAAAGACCTTCCCTTTTTCGTTCTTTGAGCTACTTACAGAAAAACTTATATAAAGGCCTTGCCCATTGGCCTAGAAGGGCATCCAATAAACCTTCACTTTCGGATCACTAAGCTTGCCTCGAAGAACTAAGAACTCGTTTTACTATCATCGCGTCTCGTCTCGTCTCTCGTCGTCGTCTACGCCGCTCGTTAAACCGTCGCCTCCAACCACGCGTCTCGATTACTTCGCACGTCTAACGCTCGTTCCTTCCTAATACAGAAAGCCTACCACCAAATGTCCCGATCGTTCCCGCGCACGCCCCTCCGAAGACTTATCGACTCCCCACCGCTTCCCCGAACTCGCCCGTGCTCTCCGGAGTACGTTCACTGCGCAACTTGAATTGTTGACATGGAGGAGTGTGTTGATAACGCGATAATGAGGCTTGAACTTTTTGGTCCTTCCGGTGCATTCGAGGTGATAGGTCAAATCTTGAAAGCCCACTGTGCGCCTATGCACAATCAGGCAGTTGATGCCATGGACCTAAACCCTGACTCTCACATGCAGTTGGGAGCGAAACATATGCACTTCACAGCCCCTGAGTTGTTTGGACGCCTCGAGAACGGCGAAGACCCTTCAGCTAATGATTCAGCTAGAACCCAAATGTCAGACATCTGTGCATCTGGATGTCTTTATTATCAGGTGGGTTGTAATTAATATGCAGATTCTCTTGTTGAACCAGGCAGATCCAGTATGACAGCATGCCATTTACCGGTAGACATGGCTTACAAATCATGTCCCTTGTCTTTCAAGGCGCACATCCGCCTCGACTGGATGACCCACCATTGAAAGATGAAGCATGGGAGTTGCCGCCGTCAGAACGACCAGCAATAAGAGATATTGCTGAAATTGAAATATGATGTCCGATCGATGTACTCGCTTGAAAAGATTTATTTCAAGATTGGAGCATGCCCGAGCGGTAGGTGAGTCCCTGATAGTGAAGGGGCGGCGGAATTGGGCAGCGAATGTTGGCAGAAGGAGGGCACAGTTTCGTGTTGCGAGTGGATCACATGATTCTCATCTCAAGTTCATCGGGCATCGGCAGTGGTAAAGACAAAGTGATGGATTGAAGCGACATGACGGGTTGCGTAGCGGGCCCAGCGGGAGGAAGTTTCGCTAGGGTTAGGTTTAACAAGCGAGGGTCTCGAACGATTGTTAATCTCCGACAGGGCCATCCTAATCATGGATTGAAGTAAATAGCTGCACCGTGACGGGAAAGGATCCGTTTGTGGTTTTGGTGCCTGAAGAAAAGCACGGTCTCATGACTCTGATTGATCGCAGAAGTTATATAACCCTTTGTAGGTGCAGGCGTGGATGATTTACCACAAACGTCAGTGCTTGAGCTTGAGCGCTTGATCATGAGCAGTGGCGTTGACTACTTTGGTTATATCGATTTGGTTCCCATGATCTATAATCGATTCATCCCATTCACCCTGTTAGAACCAAAGAAACATCGAGCATAGAAGAACCCAATTGCCTTGAGGCTTCCTGGCTTCTCACACCGCATCGATGTGATTAGACCAATCACCTGGCACGGAAATACAAATCAAGATAGCCACGGGCTCCGTCAGTCTTGGGGAAAGAACTATTAGGGCTAATCTGGAGTCATCTTCGCACGACGCCTGCGGCTAATATCCGAGGGGGAGCGGGGGCAGAGGGCCTCCGGATAAGCGTGCTCGCTGGCCTCGAGCTCCTGAGTGCGTCAGCCCTGGTGCTCTGTCTCTTCGAATGGGTGGCTGCTCGCGTTTTCCGGCAGCGAGTGGGCGCGGTGGAGCAAGCAGATAGGGGTGGGAAAGTGTTGAGAAAAGTCAGTCGGAGATATGCGAGCGGAAAGTGGAGATAAGATGTTTACGGCCCAAAGTGGATATGTTTACGCTAGACTAATATGGTCTGGTATGTGCCGTGCCGAGTATGTTCAACAGAAGGATACGCCAACGTGTACGTGCCCTAGAATTCATCACATCCGCCTCCTGTCGGTCCAAGCCTCTTAATGATGGGCAGGAGCGGTCATACGGCGCGCCGCTCCCGCTCCAGGTTATATAACTTCAAGTCACCCCCAGATCCTCAATATTCGACCCCAAAGTCGCTCCCATCTCACGATGGCAGACTTAGAATCGGAATTCCCTGGATTCAAACTCTCTGGCAATTCCTTGAGCATCACCGCACCCAACATTTCTTGGAGAATCGCAACCTGGGAGGCGAAGGAGCCCTACGACAAAGTCAAGACTAAAGGCTCTCGTTTCGTCTATCTCGGAGACAATGTGTGTATACCCTCGCTTTTACTACATGTGTCTTATATCGCATTTCAGGCCAACACGCTTATCAAATCCGAGGAGTTAGAAAAACGCTACGGCGACGAGCAAAAACAAGCCACCCTGGATGGAGACCTCAAAAAAGACCAACCCACATGCAAGCGATGGGACCGATTTGGCAGCGAAAGACCCCTTACGGACGAGCATCAACACCAAGTATTCTCAAAGATTTCAACTATGCGCAGCATGGTCATCCACCAGAGTCGCATTAACCAATGGAAGGCTAATAAGAAACCCCTGCACGAAGATGTCTACAAAGCCTACAGTGAGATTTGGAAGGGTATCGCCAAATCCGCGTTCATATTCAGCGACTCAAACACGACGTCGTCTGAACCCAGAGATGTAATGCTTCGCTTCTATCAAGGTCCCACCACCCTCTTCAACCCTCGTGTGAAACTCATATTCTCCCCTCTTGATGGCCGTATCAAAGAAGACGAATTGGGTAAGTGTTCCAAAGCCGTGTTCGACAATGCGCAAGCGAAGATCGATGCGCAAGCGAAGAGCAATGCACAAGCGAAGAAGAAACCTCCTATTTGGCCACATTCTTTCCTGTTATCGACCCTGTCCGAGAGTAATGCCGATAAGGAAATTTCCCAGGGAAACCTAGCCGTTTTCTCTACCAACCCATTTGGCCACTTTCGCACTCTGATATCTCCTGACGACCTCACTCGTCTCGTGAACGCACAGATCGAACCGGCGGAAGCCGGCGAACTTCAGACGAATTGGGACCGTGCGTTTCCGCCGTCAGACAAAGTTAAAGAGGCAAACGACATAATAATGAAGTGGGGACTTTATAATGGCAAGCCGGAAACAGTCACCTTCATAGCCTTCAATAGCAAGGGAGGGAGAGGAGTTCAGGAGAAGGCCGTGACCAAGAAGCCGACTCAGAATATAATGGGAGGATTGAGTGCGAACAAAGTATGTTCAACGTCGACACTCGAATTATCTTCTAATGTCTTTCCAGTGGGCGCTGGGTCCCAATGATCTTGGATGGAAACTCAGTAAAAGCAACAAGAACGAAGTCGTAGCGGAGGTGGGCATGGTTCAATGGGCAATGGCGTAAATCCTTATCTGATGCATCGCAGTGGCTTCATAGGTCTGCTCATTCCCTCTGGAAAGTCGGACCCTCGAATGAAGACCCGGACGTGAATACCAATCTCGTGAGTTGTTTCAACACTTCTGAAATCCGTTATTGACCGAGCGTACTCCCCCAAGATGTTCGGCACTCAAGAAACCAACACATACATGCTTCGGTAAGATAATTCTTTCGGTCATGTAGCGCTGCTGAAAAATAAATATGTCTAGGTCGGAGACTGCGATTAAATACTTCCGCAAGCATGTATCGCCGTTATTGAATCCGGGACGTAGTGGTCAGCTCAAGACGAAAGTTTCGGATTCCAAGGACGTGAAGGTCCTCCAACCAGATGGTAAAATAAAAAAAGTTACCTTACCTCCGGAGCTCGTATGGACCACCACCACCACCACCACCGACTATCCGTGGCTGGTTCCAGAGTTAGCATATACCATCGATTTTCCCGCTAAATCTAAGAGGGTGTGTTGTCAAGATTGAAGGTTGCTCCTAACTGAATCTTGTGTTCACTAGGATGACTATTCTGTCTACTACAAGACTATATTCCAACCGTTCCATCGTCACTGCCCATTGATGCCAGAAGCGTTCCTGGATATACAAGTTATCCGCTCCTTCCTTGATCTAGATGCTATCGCGGCCGCATCTTCGAAGAAGAAACCGAAGTCGACCTAGCCATGAGGCTGGCCTTGACGCTTGTACTTGTACGCATTTCTCGCTCGTTCCCGCGATCCCTTCGATCTCCTTGTCCTCGCCAAGTTCTGTCTGATTTCTGAGATTCCCCAACTCGTTGCGACCCTATCTTATCGATGATGATAAAGGGCCATGGTCGCCACTCGGCCACTACGCCCTGGCCACGATGCAACTACGCCTTGGCCACGATGCAACTACGCCGAGTTGTCTCGTGTTTCTGTGTCTCCCGTTTTCGTACTAGTACGCCTCGCGCCTTCCATTCTTCGCCCCATTGTCTCATCTGCTTTCCCCGATGGCTCTCCCCCTTTCCTGTCACTCCCACGACGACTTATACTTACATTCTCGACCATTCTCTTTGCCCTCGTTCCGTTCGCTACTTTACTTGGTTTTCCGTTGTTGATGCTTTTCCGTTTTAGGCTACCGGCTCTGATGTACTTTAAACAAAGCCTCGGAATGTACAGAAGAGCCAGCGAAAATACGCTGCTCTCTACTTGTTCTCGAAATCTCGTCTGCCTCAAGTCTCTCTTACTTTTCTCTCTTCAACTCTCGTCTGATTCTACCTCTACCGCTATTTCGTTTGTTTCAATCTCGTCTTAAAACGGGCTCCTACCGCGTCCTTCTTCCCTTGCCGCCGCTCACCTTTCTTTCCTCCTCTTTTCCCCTCTTGCCTCTCGATCCCTTGTGGACATACGGTACTTCCTGCTCCAGTCTATCTCGCCCAATCAGCATCAGCCTCCATGGTCGCACGTTCGGACGGCAAACTCGCCTCATCGCGGACACACCCTCTTGAGCCCATTCATCACGCCATTTAGGAGCAGGTAATGGGCAGTCAAAATTTCCTCCTTTCCGAATCGGTTCCTGTTGGGGGGCAAGGCGGCCAGTCTTGGGATGACTCGGCTTTGGCTGGCCAGCCCATTCGTGCCATTAGGATAAACTATCAAGGCGGCATCGACCGCATTCAGGTGCTTTTCCCACCACCTTGTTTGGCTCGTCCGGTATCGACGATGACCTTTAGGTTCAATATGGGAACACCTGGGGAGATGGCCATGGTCGAAATGTGTTCAATCAAGATACGTTCACCCTCCAAGGCAACGAAGTGATCGTCAAGGTCGAAGGCAGAGGCGGGGACAGACTGGACGCCATCCAGTTCTTCACTAACACTGGTTAGAATCGATTATATTACTATCTTGGCGTGAATATTAACGTATCCACACATCCAGGTCGATCAAGTCCTCGATATGGAGGAAACGGTGGCACAAAACGCTTCATTCGGTGAGCTACCTTGGGCATTCGAGTTGTGCGTAGCTGATGTGTCTGTCTTGGCTAGGACCGGTAAAAGGCTGGCGTACTTGAGCGGTCGAGCGTACGTAGGAATCCGCCCTACCTCTAAAGGACAGCGTTAATATGATTGTTTACCTCAGCGGTGATGCCGTCGACAACCTGAAGGCTTACTGGAGCCAGGCAGTCAAGACAACTTCCTCGCGTCTGCAGGGGGGCTTAGGTGGCCAACCTTGGAGTGATGAGTCACCCCATGGAAATTTTCCGATTCAAGGCATTCGGATCAGTTTTCGTGGTGGAATCGATCAGATTCAGGCATGTCTTTTGCATCGCTTCTCCCCCTTCTTGCCTTCATTGACTCGGAACGTGCCCTAGGTTCTTTTCGGTACTAACACTTGGGGAGCTAACCACGGTCGTTCCCATCCGAGTCTCGAACAGGATGTCTTCCGTTTGCAGCCCGATGAGTATATCACAAAGATCGAGGGCCGCAGTGGAACTCGACTTGATGCTGTTCAGTTTTTTACTAACACGGGTTCGTAGTCATGGTTTTCTCCTGGTCGGATGTGCCGGTGACCTACCCTGACTTAGGTCGTTCCAGCCGTCGATACGGCGGACTTGGTGGAGATGCGTTCACTTGGTTTGTGACGTAATATCCGCATTCAACGACTTGACCTCACAGGATCATCATTATCAGGACTGGAAACCGGCTTTTGTATTTCAATGGCCGAGCGTACGTATTGCTACCGCCAATCTATCTACACTTCCTAACGCGGACTTCTACATACAGCGGCGACGCCATCGATGCTCTGCAAGCTGTCTGGGAGACACCCACCACCATTCTTGTGCCATCTCACCCCCTGCATCTCGATATAGTAAACCGGACAGCTTCCCAAAAGGTTGGCGGTCCTCAAGCTGGTATCAATTCCTTCAATGACACATCGTTCGCGTGGAGGGAAATGAAGTCTGTTATAATCAGCACATCGGGTGATGCTATATCTTGCATTCAGGTTTGCTTTGATACTCCTATACCTATCAATTCAGCTCGGTGACACTTTATTACAGATTGAGTACTCCCCAGGTGGTAGGGTGGTCCACGGAAACCCCACTCGCGGCGTTCCGAATACGCTAACTCTAAACCCCGGCGAGTACGTCACCAGGATCCAGGGCCTAAGTGACACACGAATTGTCGCCATACAATTCACAACTAACCAAGGTCTGTCTCTTCTTGCTATATTGTCCTGCAGTCACTCACGTCCACTGTCAGGGAAAACTAGCCCGATGTGGGGTGGCTCCGGTGGCCAAATTTTCGATTGGTGTGTTTAAGCACTTAGGCTCCACTAGACGATAAACATCTCTCTTACAGGAGCGGTGCCAAGTTGTTATTTTTTGCTGGCACTTGGTCCACTGGGGGAATAGTTTCGCTGCAATCGCACTGGGCTCAGACTTCGCGGGAGACTGGCATCAAGATATCCAATCCCGTCTGTTTGCCCGCAACCGAAACTCTACGAGTAGCCGTCCCTGGTGGTACCAAGCCTCATCCGCCGTTGGATGGGTTCGCCTTACAAGGGGAAATCGATCTATTCGGTGTTTCTTCCCTCACTGCTCGCTTCACCAGTTGGCAAGGTCCTCCACCGCCAACTGTTTCTGTGCCGAAGGATGTCGTCCCTGTTTATCATCAAGCTGAAATCGACAGTCTACGTGTCACGTCGTTCTTACCATTGTTGGCCAACACACCATGGGCGGACTTTGAGCTGAATGAAGTGCTCGTCATTTTCCAGAATGCTCAATTGTTCGCCCCGACCTGTCTATAACTTAACACTGTGCTGATGTTTCCAACTTCCTAGTGACCCCACTCGGACCATCGGCTGGCATTTGGAGGCCGAAATCATCATCGACCGCAGATATAGCAAAGTTCACGACGTCCTTGTCAACTTCTTCCAGATCCCCAAGGACTCAGAATCCCTGAGGCTTCGCGCGCGCGCTGCCCTGGGGCCGAAGCAGCGATGGGATACTCTCCCGTCGATGTCGGGCTTCTGCTTAGAGGGTGTGCTGGACCTTGTTCCAAAGAAAGGCTCGAAAGCCACCGGAATTAGGCTGGGGACCGACATCACGCTGTCCCAAATTGGTGTTCGTCTTCTCGCCATCGGCAGCCAGGAGCTCGGGCTGCACGCGAAACGGAAGATGGACTACGGATTTGGAGTGTTTGGCACCATTCACATCGTGGTCTCCGGCTCTACTGTGCCATTACTGCTGGAATTTGACGTCACTGAGATGGGAAATCTTGTTCAGATCAGAGCTGACTTGCGCGGTGCTCTCTGGGAGAACGTATTTGGGTCTGGTTTAACGGTACGCGAAACGCTGATCACTCGTCTTCGCGTCCTCATCTTCTGTGACAGCTCAGCAATGTGTTATTCTCCACCATGTTTGATGCTAAAGCCTTCGCTCGTTCATACCAGTTCGATCTGAGCGCGGAGCTTGAGTTGGAATCCACGATCATCGAGCTATCTGGACATTACGCAGCAGGCGGGGACTACTCTCTCACCGCAGTTGTTGAAGAACTTACCACCGCACACATCCTCGAAATCTATACCCACCTGACCACCCAGTCGATCACGATGCCTTCGGGCTTCGACTTTAAAATGACCTCGGGCTCTATCTCTATCTCGAAGGCGGGCTTCATCATTAGTGTTAACGACCTCGAGATTGCGGACGGCAAGTACAGCTGCAAGAGTGCGACACTCTCTGTCGGTACCAGCGGGCTTCGAATTGAAGGCAGTTTGGGCGGTTCGTTGGAATTTGACGACATTTCCCTCAAAGACGTCACCCTGAAAGTCGAGATCGTCAAAGCTGGCGAATCATGGAGCGGGTCGTTTACGTTGGGAGGAACGATCGGGTTTTCGGACATGAAAGTCGATGCTGTTGTGCATCTGTACAAGGGCGGCGCATCGACCAACGAGTGGGATTGGACGGTATACGGTCATTTTGCAAGTGTCGGGCCCCAAGCGCCTTTGGGCGAAGTTATCCACGCCACCAAGGGCACCTTCCTCGAGAATGTGACGCTCACCGACGCTGTCTTCATTGCCGCATCACGAGATGACCCTGAGGTTTCCAACCTCAATCCGCAACGCTACACTATTCGTCGTGGTAAGTCGCTTATCCACCCGAGGCGTGGGCTTTCATTAATGCACCACATCAACCCAGGTGTACAGATTTGTGCTGTAGTTGGTCATATTGGTCCTTTCTCAAAGCTAATTCGCCAACCTACTTCCCCCGACTTGATCCTCAATGCTTCCTGGACCAGCAACTTTGGCTTCTTGCTGGATATTTCGTTGCCGACTCCCTTCGTAATCCACCTTGGCCGAGGAATTACCACCGACCCAATCGCACTCCGCATTCAGACCAATCCGGTCGAACTAATGATACATGCTGGTATCAAGGTTCCGGTTGCCAAGTGCCCCAAACCGCTCGATTTCCAAGCGTCGCTCTCGCTTCGGGATGATGTCGTCACCGTATCGGCCGACATGTATGGGTGGTGGGTCGATCCCTTTGGCGTCAGCGAAGAAGTCAAGGTCGGACCGCATATTGGCCTTGGACTTGACATCAATTTGCTTCTGTTTTTCGAAACGGGCCTCCCGTCCGGGTTCAGTTTCGCCGGAGGCTTGGCTATAGGAACGGCAGAAGCGCAAGTGAGAGTAGTTATCAGTGAAGACCCTTTGCGTAAGTGCACGTTTGCGGCACCTTGCGGACATCGCTGACGTTTCAATAGAGGAGCTGTTGAAAGGAGAAGTGAAAAACTTGGGAATCGACGACTTGGTGGCTTTCGCCAGCTCCGTCATACAGCACGAGATCCCTCCTCCACCTGATTTCCTTGACTTTCAGGAGCTGAAGCTCTATATCTCAACGGGGGAAGCCATCGGCACGGAGAATTACCCCGCCGGGTTCTCTTTCGACGCACGCTTGGTTGTCTTCGGTGCCCATCTTGATGTTTCGGCAGATATTACCGGTGGTGTCCTTTCGTGTCATGCCGATATTGACCGCCTTCAAGTTGGTCCTCTCATCATACAAGGTCATGATGGAAAGAAGGCGCTGTTCGACCTGCACCTCGGCGCGTCGATCCAGCATCTGGAAGTGGATGGCGGGATTGAATTCCTTGGCCTTCACACCTCCCTTCTCCTCAAGCTGGACATCTTGCCCCACCCATCTTTCTTCTTCAGCTTCCTCCTCGCGTTTACGGACTTGCTAATCTTCAAGGTCGAAGCATCCGCTGGCGGCTCCTCCGTGGATTTGACAGACCTCTCTAAACTCGACTTCGCCCTCATGGTCGAGTTTGATCAGCATATCCTCGAGTATGTCCGCAAACAACTCATCGACGCGCTCAAACAAGCCGAACATGCCAGCTACGATGTGATTGAAGGGGCACGGAGGAAGGTGGATGCAGCCAAGCGGCAGTACCAAGCGGACATATGGGCTGCGCAGAGACGAGTCGACGAGACGTATGCAAATTGGCAGAAGTACTCGAACAGCCAGAGAGCCGAGGCCCAGCGTATCCGCGACGACTACTCTGCAACGTCGGCGGCACTCCAGAAGGCGGTCGACAAGGAGCGAGAAGCCTTCAATATCAAGTTGAAGAAGGCTGAGGGCGATCTTCAGCATGCGAATGCTCACCGCGCTGCAGAGATGCAGAAGGCTCAAGCTGCGGTCGTCAAAGCCCAGAACGACTGGGACAGTTCTGTTCGCAGAGACGAGGCAAACCTCGAGGACGCCAAGCGCGTTCTGCGCGAGAAGTTTGGCTCCGCTGAGAGTGACCTTGAGCAAGCGAAGGACACAGTTGATAGCCTCCAGAATCAGATCAACGACATTGACGATACTATCAGCGATTACAAGAATGCCCATTGGTATGAATTCGGGTGAGTATCCGAGCAGTTTTAGTATTCACGAACAAAGGCCAACAATTACTTCAGGAAGAAGGCCGCCATTCCAGGTCTTGAAATCGGCAAAGGTGGCTTGTACGTTACTAAAGGCGTGGCCGACGGTGTTCTCGGGGCGTGCGAGGCTATTGTCGAGGGAACGGAGTACGTCACCGTTCGCGATGCTATTCCCTTAGCCGAAGGCGTCCTCGAGGATACTCGCAAGGCAGGAGATCTCGCCTTCAAGGCAGCCCAAGTTGCTGTCCATGAAGCGGACGTGGCGACGCAGGCTCTCATCAATGCGGCTGTAGACACCCTTCGGGAGGTGCAGAACAGGTGGGATCACCTGTGGAGAAAAGCAGAGAAGGCCCTGGCGGACTTCATCAAGGCCGGGAAAACCGTACTTGCTGGGGCTCAGAAGATCCTGAACGACCTCGAAAATGCTGCCGAATGGATTGAATATCAAGCAGCGACTGCCGCTATTAGCGTAGCCAAGGCCTCGACTCACGCACTTGATATAGCTACAAAATCACTCGAGATTGCGGAGCACGGTGTCGACGGCGCCTTCAGAATCACCAAGTATATGGTGAAAGCGATCACCGGCGCTCTGGACATCACTCGCATCACACTCAACGGCTCGTATAATGCCATTGCGGGGGGTGGAAAATCCGACGCTCTCATTCTCGTTACTATTGCGGGCAACCCAAAGGAGGTCCGAATTAAGTTCCGCATTGGCAGTGTTAGCGACTTTGTACATGATCTGTGAGTACCCCAAATTCGCTCAAAAGTAGCCCCAACTCTCCCACTAATCGCATCGTAATAGGTTGAAGGAGTTGCTTTGAGCCCAACCTATCGACGTATTCTTGCGACTTCTTCTTAGTGGTGTTTCATCCTATGACTGCAAATAGCGATCCAATGGCGCTGCTGGCTGTGTGGATGTTGGGCCGGGTTAACGGTAAAAAGACTCACCTATGTTCCTCTGCGCACATCACGTTCTATGCACCCCCTTGATATTGACTCATCAGTAGCCTGTACAGTATAAGAAGCGATTATCGATCATGTATGCGTATTTTACGGCGATAGCGTATCTTGGTAGAGCCGAGAACTCGCCGGGTGTCGAGGTTCGGAATTGGGATAGAGTAAATTGTGTGCACATCGCCTGGACCCTGGTCTTCTGCTCCGCAACCTGACCTTCCAGCTAGATGTAAATGTGAACATATTTTTTGGCATAAGTAAGTCACTGCGGCATGCGACGCAAGTCAGAGCCGCGAGGCGCGTAGCTGCCGCGTAGTCACGGCTCCCGCATAAATGTGAGACCATTTCGCACGTGGTTGTTACCACCAACAACCTCGAAATTTGACTCAATGCCATTTCTCTACGTCTATAAGTTCCGACCAACACAGTTCGGAGTTTCACAGTTTCTTAACGATGGATACAACAAATTGGGTGATAACGGTGCCACATCACAGAAACGATATAAGTCGATTTTTTTGGCCCTTTTGTTTTTCCCCAGTAGTTAATACATTAGGTCCAAAGCTCCACGCGCCGCCTTCCTGCCTCTTCGTTTCTATGTATATTGCCTAGCCACTGGCGGTCATGACCGGGTTGGCGACGACGACAGCTATGGCGCGGAGGCAGCGTCCATACCTCGCGGCCACCACTCCAGATCGAACAACGTGAACGCCCACCGTCATCACGCTCACGCACCGCAACCATAAGCACGGGAACAACACCGTTACGGCTACCTCTGTTATTTCCATCACCGAACGACCATCCGAGTTGCAGCCACATGACTACGACCGCTACAACTACACGACGAGTATGGTCACAGCGGTCGCAATCACAGCAACCACGTTCACAGAAAGCACCAACCATCGACCATGTTGACCATTTCCGCCACACCTACAAAACGACGCCGACGACGAACTTGGGATACTTTTCCATGCTGCGACAACTTGAACAGCGGCGCTTTTCCCTCTTTTTCCCCGCCGTGTGCGAGCCTCTGCGCCTGAGGTCATTCTCATGCCGCATCGTCATTAATAGTGGCAGCCCACAACAAAAGTGCGACGGAGATCGCTGCCGCGAGTCTCAATCGCGGATTGACGCTCTTCCGCCTTTCCTCAGCTTTCGGATGGGCAGATTCGACGGGTTGTCACCCACAATATATAACACAGGAGGTATAGGTATGGCGCAGAATCATTCTTCTCCCAGGCGACTTGGGAGCAGTCAGGGAAATGAGGGCTACAAATTACTCAGGACGACATATTAGTACGGCACAGTCTGTAGAAACTTCTCTATTCAAATTTTAATACTCGAATGCGGTTCCTCCGCGTGCTGATTGCACACCATATGGGTGTTGACGCGACTGATGTCGAACTTCCACGAAATGCACGTGATGGGCTCTCAGTAGAGGTTAGCGCTTACCGTGTGACTCTGGCTGAAGACAAGCAAGATGGGCAAGGGTTGCGCCCACTTACACGTGTTCCTCCCATATACCTGCTATGTCTTTGGTCAACGGCGCTGCTGTCCCTTCTCCCAACTTGCAATCCATTCTCAGTGCCGCCTTGGCAAACTACTCGAAGCAGACAGGAAAAGACCTTCAGTGTGATCCACTATCTACCGAGATCCAACGTTGCAAGTCCCCCGATGATATCTTGAACGTCTTAAAGAAGCACGCAGAGAAGCTCGATAAAAGTGACGATTCTAAATTGACGAAATATCTGAACCACATCGTGGATGGCTTGTATTGCTTATCAACCAATCCGGTCCTTAGCGCGTGTGCTAGCCTAGTAAGTCAAAGCACGTTTGTCTGTTCACTGTTGCTGTATCTTGACGGCTATTGTAGGCATTCCCGCCCTCACCAATGGTCTTTTCAGGTATCAGCGTCCTTCTCGCCGTGCGTGTTTACCTTGTTTTGTTCGTTTCGCTAGTTATAACATCTGGGCCCATTAGGCTGCCAAAGGCGTCAAGGATAGTCATGATACGCTCATCGATGTATTTGAGTGCCTCGAAAACTTTCTCATGCGCCTCGCGAGTTACACTCGACCCGAGATCGAACCTACTCCCGCGATGACCGAAATACTAGTCAAGATTCTGACCGAGTTCCTTTCCGTACTCTCCCTTGCGACAAAGTGGATGAATGAGGGACGACTCAGTACGTTCTTCCTTTTTTACAACTTCTTTGGCTTAACTTGCCACAGAGAAATTCGCAAAGAAGCTACTTGGCGACAATGATGTCCAGGCGGTGTTACGAAGGATCGATAGACTCACGCAAGAGGAGTCTCGGGCAACCGCAGTGCAGACTCTGGAGATCATCTGTGGTCTCGTGAATAATATGACGGTCGTGATGGAAGGTGCGCCTCATACCTGAATCCTATGACTGTGTATGGTACTTAATCGTTATCTGAGTAGATGGGAAGGCATCTACGGAAGGCATTCGGCAAGCTTTAGGTGTGTCCAACTCATACTTCAGAATGAAACATTTTAACCTGTGGGCCCAAGTTCTCATGCAATGCGCGGCGGAGAAAATCAACAAGGCAGACCGTTTGTGTCTCATATTGCCTCCCTTTGGGCGTTTATTCTGATGCAGCTACCATAGGTGACCAATTACAAGAAAAATTCCGACGTTGGCTATCTCCTCCAGATTCATCCACCAACCACAATATTGCTTGCAAGGCACATCACGACGGTACTGCGTTGTGGCTTATTCAAGGAGACACCTTCAGAGAATGGAAAGAGACTGGTTCACTTTTGTGGATACAAGGCAACCGTAAGTATCTCTCCCAACTGTGAGTCTTGCTGTGTCTGATAGTCTCCTGTATTGTAGCCGGTTCTGGAAAGAGTGTGCTGTGGTACGTGATGTGTCTGTCACGGCTGCCTGAACGATGCACTCACTCCCATGAGAAGCTCAACGATCATTCAGGAGGTTCAGGACTTGCGGGATGCTGGGTTGGCCACCTTTGGGTATTTTTATTTCGACTTTCGCGATGCGTCTAAGCGGGACACCCGGAGCTTGTTGTCATCACTTGTTGTCCAATTCTGTGCTCAATCTGATTCCCTCTGTCAAATTCTTGATGGCCTCTACTCGAAATATGATCATGGATCTCGACAGCCTAGTGACAATGTGCTTTTAGAATGCTTGAAGAAGATGCTCGAACTTCCAGAGCAAGGCCCACTTTACCTGATTGTAGACGCACTGGATGAATGCTGTAGGGTCGGCATTGCGCCTGGCCTCGTATTTGCTTATTTCGGCCGACGTCGGGACGTCTCGGACATCTTGGGTACTATCCCATTCTTAGGTAGTCCTTTCGTAGTCCCTTAAGGAGTTAGTTACAATTTGTGTACTTAAGGGCTATGGAATACACGGGGAAATCCCCCAGCGAAAGCTCACCCCCCTTTTCTCTTCGAACTCACGCGTGCTCTCCGGAGTACCTTTAATGCCCAAATTCATCTGGGTTCCCTACACAACGACAACAAGCCCTTGATATTGTCCAGCAGCTCGTCAACATCCGACTTCCATGTCTACATATCTGCATCACCAGCCGACCAGAGATAGACATCCGAGCCGTTCTCGAACCCCTAGCAGGCCATAAGATATCTCTCCACAACGAATCTGGACAACACCAGGACATTATCGACTACATCCACTCTGTGGTTCGCTCGGACCGGAAGATGCGAGGCTGGAGAGAAGAGGACAAGATATTGGTGATTGACACACTCACAATGAAAGCTGGCGGGATGTAAGTTGTGATTGAGTTGGTTGTACTATAGTGCCTGCTCACACGATGAGATAGGTTTCGGTGGGTGCACTGCCAAATTGAGAGGTTGAGTCGGTGCTTTCCGCAGAGCATCAGACGGGCGTTGAATGAGTTGCCGAAGACTCTGGACGAGACATATGACCGGACTTTGCAAGACATCGACGAGGAGAAGCGGGGATACACATATCGTCTATTCCAATGCCTCACAGTATGTGTTCGCCCACTCTGTGTAGAGGAGCTCGTCGAAGTCTTTGCGATTGAGCTGGACACGGAAACGATGCCCGGATTTGATGCGAATTGGCGTCCCGAGGATGCAGAGGAAGCTGTGATGTCGGCGTGCTCTACTTTGGTCACCATTGTCAAGGTCGGCCGTTCTAAAGTTGTGCAGTTCTCGCACTTCTCTGTTAAGGAGTACCTGACCTCAAGTCGGCTGGCAAACTCAAATATTCTTTCGCACTATCACATTCCATTACTGTCCGCGCATGCATTTCTCGCACGGGCTTGCCTTTGCATACTACTTCATCTAGATGACACAATGGTCAAAATTCGCATCGAGGATTTTCCCCTGGCTAAATATGCGGCGCAATACTGGATCGATCATGCACAGTTCGAGAGTGTATCATCACTCATCCAAGATGAGATGGACTGCCTCTTCGACAAAGATAAGCCAAAGTTTGTATGTTGGGTCTGGTTACACGACATCGATAATCCCTTGGGGCCAACTGATGACCCTTACGGACTTCCACTGCATTATTCTGCGCTTTGTTGTTTCCGCGATACAATAGAACGTCTAATCGGTGTCAACGCTATCGGCGGAAGGCACGTGACTCCACTGCACGCTGCGTCGGCCAGAGGTCATCTGGAAGTTGCGGTTTTCCTGATGGATCACGGCGCTGATTTGAATGCTCCGGACCACGAGGGAGAAACTCCATTACATTTGGCATCGAGATCTCGGGATGCCAGGGTCATAAGAGCGCTACTTGACCACGGCGCAGATCCAAACTTGGTGACTGACAAATACAAATCTTCATTGTTAATCGCGTCGGAGAACCATGACTTGGTGACCTCCAGACTTCTATTGGAGCATGGCGCTGACTTGAATCTCCATGATGACGAACATTGGAGTCCACTAAAGAGGGCATCGGCACGCGGGTATTGCGACATTGCACAAATATTATTCGATCATGGGGCGAATGCCGACGAACAGGCCGAGGATAGCTTGGTTCCATTACACTATGCATCGTATAATGGACGACTTGTGATTGCGCGGATGCTCATTGAGCGTGGTGCAAGCTTGGATCCTCGAAGTAGGAGGAAGATGACCCCCTTGCACTTTGCGTCGGAAGAGGGATACGCGGAGGTTGTGCGGCTGTTGCTTGATCGCGGTGCTGATGTGAACGCACAGAATGACTACCTCTTCACCCCGTTGCATTCCGCGGCAAAGCGTGGACACTTCCGGGTTGCCGAGATTCTACTCGAGCACGGGGCGGATCTGGGCCTCCAAAACAAGAAGGGCCAGACGCCTTTGCAGGTCGCTTTGGGTGAGTCTCACAACAAACTTGCGCAATTACTATCAAAGCGCGCTGGTGAGGAAGGGGCCTAGCCTCGAACGCATGGATGCAAGTGGGACGCGGAATCAAAAACAGCCTATCATAATATATTTTGTAATCTGGTTCTGAAAAAGGAGAAAAAGACTAACTCGAATCTCTATACTATTACCAGGCGTTCCCGCAAGATAACAATGGAGAGGATGGTGTGTGACTCAGATATTTTGCTTCACTTAGCCGAAAGCCCTCGCGCCTCTCGTTGAGCCTGAGCTTGCTGGGGTGAGCAATCGGCTCGGGCAAATCGATCTTCGCAACGGATGCGTCTAAGACCAGTCGACCGTATGCGAAGCCAGCTTTAAGTTGTCGCACGTCTAGAGAAATTGAGAACGAAGACTCGTATTATATCTAAACCACAGCGTAATATAAACGAAAGGGTAGCCATAGTTACACAGCGTGGGTCTTTGCAAGGATAATCCCAAAGAATCCACCCAAATGATCCGACGCTATTTCATAATAAATCAGACATTCAGGCTCTAAAAAAGCCATACGTCAGCAACTTGATGATGTGAGAGCCCATCCGACGATGAAGTAACATTACCTTGCCCCTCATATGACCCTTCACAAACTCCTTTGCTTGCAACCGTGACACCGTCCCTGCTGCCCCTGCAGCAAAGTCCGCATCCGGCCTTTGAACGGCAATACTCACCCGACGAGCACGTCCCGCATAAACTTCCAACCTAGGAATCCTAGGCAGAGGCACCTGTATTTGCGCCGCGGCCATGCGGGGCGTGGGCGGCGGGTGGCGCAAGCGCACAATTGGGGTGGGCGGGGGCGGGCGGAACATCTCAGCCGAGGGCGCCGTGGGGCGGTGGTTGCGTACCGCGCTCGCATACGCCTGGTCGTGCGGGATGATGATCGCTTCTTTCCCAGGTGCGAGGGCAGATGGCACCGGCTGCTGCTGATGTTGCTGCAGATGCGGAGGATCGGCGAACGTTGCCGCACGAGGAACGCTCGTTTGTGGCTGCGGAACAACTACGGTCACGTTGGGTACTGTGAGGAATTGTTTTTCCAGTTGCTGGATCTGCATAGGGAGCTTGTCCACCTGGGGATGTTTGAGAGGGCAGGCTTGAGCAGGGTAGCCGCATCGTGGCCAGGTCAAGCACGGCGTATACTTTATATCTACAATCCAAGTCCGAAACAAAAAAAGAAATCAATGAATAAGTTCCTCTAAAACGAGAGTTGGAAGCAAACGCACATGGAAGGATATCTGTTGGGTGGACGTATCTGCAACCCTCATCCATGTGTGGACATAGGCCCTGTATGTAGCCCCAGCAGTGCGCACCCCTGCTGCTCACTGAGCGGGAGGCGTCTGTCTCGGACTCTACAAAAGTCTTGCCGGGGACAGCGGACTTGTTCCCGACCACCGTCGTTGAGCTAGGCGTCGACCGACCGGAACTGCGGTCCGGCACGGACACCCACTCCAAATCGGGGTCATGAATGCTACCCGAACGGCCACTAATCAGGACCTATGAAAAAAAGACGAGAAGCAGGAAGACACGTACAAGCAACAATTGTCACCCCAGGGACACCACCCACGGTTCTGGGTGAAGTGCCGGCACGGCGTTGTCTTGTATGCTAGCTGTGCCTTCTTCGGGCCCGAGTGCGGATAGTTGACAACAGCAGCAGCCGGGTTAGTTGAGATAGATGCTTGATCTCCCTGATTATTGTGTGGTATTTGGGCGCCCGCGCAAGATACGTCGGATCTGGCTGTCTGTATGGTCGCTGGAGCATCTTGGGTCTGCCACAAACCCGGGGCAGGCTGCGCAGGTGGGAACCGTGGAGCCGGAGGCGTAGGTGGCACGATGGGCTGACCTTGGCTAGCGCTGCCATGAGCGTTGGATGCAACTGCATTTGTCAGGAACGCGTTCCACATTGACGAGGGTATCATTGGTAGAGCCGAGAAGTCGCCGGAGTCGAGGTTCGGAATTGGGATAGAGTACTGTGTGCACATCGCCTGGATCTTGGCCTTCTGTTCCTCAACCTGGCCTTCCAGCCAGGAACGAAAGCAGGCAAGTCCATCTGGTGCTGTCGCAAAAATCTCAGTTCCTAGCCAAGGAAATACAGTTTTCGCGTTGGATCATTCTACCTTGTACTAAATTCTCGATATCACCATAATCGACTGGGAATGATTTGACTCCGGTACCAGCGTTTGGTGCTGGGTGCACCAGGGGGAGGAGGGCAGGTTCAGCGTGCTGAAAACGACATTTCTCGTTGGGGCAGTTATGGCGTGTGCCATATCTACATGGCTTAGCATGAGAGCCATTGACGGTCGGCGTGTTGACGGGCGTTGGGGTGGTGGACGGAGGCAAGGAAGCCTTCGCGGCAGTCGAATAGAGAAGAGCCGGCCTGGCATGTTGGAAGCGACACTTCTCGATGGGACATTCATCCCGCGTTCCATTTCTACAAAATTTAGCTAGAAATAATAAAGGCGTCAGACAACAATAAGGTCACGAGGATCGACGTGAAAACTCCAAACGAACTAGTGGCATTAACCTGGGTCTGCATCTTGGAATTTATAATGTGAGAGTAAGAGAAAGTGGTTAAAGTCCTGTTGAAAGGAAACGTTATATTGGGCGAATTCGAAAGGTAGCGTTGCCTCTGTAGTAGAGAGATCGCAGTCGGGTGGCAAGCGGGAATGGGAGAGAGATGGGGCTATTTATAAATAATCTCGAACGGTTTGGAGGCCACATAGACTTGTGGCGGTCTTCACAACATGTGTCCATGTACGGAGAGTGGTCTGCCAAGAGCAAAGAGATTGTGACTGTGGTTGACGCGAGGACGGTAGCGAGGCCATTGTTCTGTCGGTTGTCGGACACATAACTATTTTCTGGCAAACAATAACGGTGCCGGCCATAGAGAAAGAGCCAACATTGTACGCTTCTGCTGCTCAAACCCACTGTCCTGTGTCGTCTGTGTTGGTACGTAGAACGCCGCGACGCGGCAGTGGTCAGCGGTCGATTAACGTTGCCGGTGATCGACGCGGCCGGAGAAGGAAATACTTTCTCATGCACTATTAACTTAATGCCACGTGACTTTGAGCATGTAGGGAGGGCGTCAAGTAATCTGTAGCCTCAGGTTCTGATATAGATCTGATTCTTCCTCGACTGAAATGGATAGAGCGATACGGGGAGAGAGTATATGAAACAAGGCGAACGAAAAGGCGAAAAAGTGGTTGACAAAGCGAAAATTATTCCGTATCCCTCCCCCCCTTCATCAGCAGATTCAAGTTTTTCCGTAGTCCTCCTCCTCATCAGCGTCCTGTAATATTATATCCAATGTAGTTGAGCATATCTTGTTCCGGACATTTTCGTCTCCCTTGTACTCGGCCAGGAACCTTGCAATCTTCGGTTGGTAATGGTCCGATGCCAAGTCTGCTGCCGTCTTATCGGCTTGATTTCGCGAATCGATATCTGCACCCCGATTGAGCAGCAACTTGACGACCTTAATATCAAGATGACCGCTCCACGATGCCGTACAATGTAACGCGGTCCAGCCGTATCTATTCCTGGCGTGCACGTTCGCTCCTGACTTGAGTAGGAAGTGAACCGAATTGGTTTTCCCGTTTGCGGCTGCCTGTATAAGTGGTGTTTCTTGCAAGTCGTTACGAGAATCAACACTTGCCCCGCTATCAATAAGCAACTGTGACACTTTGATGTGTCCGTTGGCCGATGCAAGATGCAACGGGGTCGAACGGTCGTCCTTCTGTACGTTTAAATCCGCGCCATGGTCTAGCAAGAGCTGTACGACATCAAGATGTCCGTATCGTGCCGCAAAATGTAGCGGGACCCAATTTCTCATTGACCGAGAATTCAAGTCTGCGCCTTGATCGATCAAGAAGCGCACAACGCCCAGTTTCCCGTTTCCACATGCCAGGAACAATGCGGTCTCCCCGTTCCCATTCCGAACATCGATGTTTGTACCGTTGTCGATCAAGAACTGTGCGATATCGAGATGCCCATTCCACGCGGCGTGATGCAAGGAGGTATCGTCATCGTGGTCCCGGGTATCAACAGCTGCACCACGTTGGACGAGCGTCTTTATAATCTCGGAGTGTCCATCGTAAGACGCAACATGTAGCGGGGTCTGACCATCTTCTGTTTGTATGTTCACGTCCACGTCGCGGTCTAGCAACAGCATCATGATATCCGCATGTCCGTATCGTGCCACATAGTGCAGCGGGGTCCAGCCTTTTACCCCCCGACAGTCCACAATTGCGCTGCGCTGGAGCAACATATTGGAGATTTCCAGTTGTCCGGCCATTGTAGCCAAATGAAGTGGAGTGCGACCCTCCCTGGTCAGTGCGTTGACATCAGCATTATGCTCCAGGAGTAACCGTACGAGATCGGCATTCCTCCCGAGTCGTAACGCCAAGTGCAAAAAAGTCTGGCCTTCGTCATCTCGGACATCCACTTCCGCACCGTGTTGTAGCAGCAACTCCGCGATCTCCATATTTTGTTTGAATAGTGCAGCCCGCAGTGGAGAGGTATGATATCCACCCCTCGCATTTACTTGAAATGGATGGGAAAGAGTAAGGTGCTCGGCCAGGCCATGGAATCCATACAATGCCGCGTAGTATAGTGGGACCGCTTCTGGACGTGTCGGATGCATCGTCGACATGTGTTGTTCCCAAGGACGATCTGTATTGAAAACCCATACCCAGGCAGAAAAATGAGGTTTGTCCGGGTCGAAGAGGCTCTTCATTATATCTTGTGATAGATGACCAAATTGGGCGTGATCGACCCAATGCCGAGCGGCATAGTGTGCCAATGGCAAAGTCTCGATTGTCGTTTTGACGATGCAGTCGTCAAGCTTGAGGAGGATGCTCAGGCATACCTTGGCGAGAATAGTGTTTGCGGGACCGGGAAGAATGTGATAACCGGAAAGGTCATCCCCTAACGTGGCAAGGTGATCGGAGGTCAAGAATTCCTTGACTGAAAAGTGGGAGAATTGAACGACTTTGAAGCCCGCCACATCGACCACCGATATTAAACTCGAACAAACTGAGAGAACGGCTTCTTCTGCATCACTTAGGCGCCAGCCTACGTCATGGTTCGGAAGCACGTCGGGTTCAAATCGTATTGCGAGAACTTCAGCAAGTTCCGTAACGTGCAGGGGACGAATCGATATGGTGAGACATTGGAAGAGGCGTTGGGCATATTCACGCTTCTCTTCGTCAATCGAACGTAATGCGTATTTGTATGTTTCATCCAAAGTCTTGGGCAACTCGTCGAGAGCAACCTGGATACTCGCAGGAAGGGTGCGACGGAGGGACTCCAACTGACAGTACACCCACCGAAACCTGCATAATTCAATAACCTGAAGTGAGGGGTGATTAATGTAGTGACTTACATCCCATCCGCTTTTTCTGAAAGGGTCGTAATGACGAGTTGTTTATCCTGCTCTCTCCAGCTCCCCATGGTTCGGTCCGTGTGAACGACCTCAGTTACGTAATCCAAGATGTCCTGTTTTTGTCCGCTTTGGTCGTGAAGGGACACCCGAAAACTTGTCAAAGGCTCGAGAACAGCGTGGATATCAAATTCAGGACGGCTCGTAACACAAATGTGAACATTCGGTAGTTCCAGATTGACGAGCTCCTTGATGAGTCTGAGCACCTTTTCGCGTGGCGTCGGCATCCCAGCATTATTTGGGCATTCGTCCAACGCATCTATGATGATATAAACCGGCCCCTGTCCAGGAAGCTCCAGCATGTCCCGTAAAGTTTGTGTGAGAGTCTTGTCGGCAGGATTTAGCATGCCGCTATCATGTGCCGCATACACCCGGGAGAGTACGTCATAACATGGATTTGACTTGGCAGAGAGTTGTATAAGGAGAGAAGAAAGTAGGCCATGGCAGTGCTGCTTCTTGGGGTCTCTGAAATCAAAATAATAATATGCCATGGAAGCTAACCCAGCCGCGCGTAAACTCGAGACGTCTTCGATAATTGCAGAGCTAACTGACGCCTCAGTGATCGTGGATGGAACAATTCTTCAAGACGTACAGGAGTATGCTTTTTCCAGACCCGGCTATGAAACAACAAGACAGTCAGGACTTTGAACACGCCAAAGTTGAGAGATTTATACGTTTTCCATGTATCCATAACAAGGATCCCTTTTCTTTCCACTCGGAGAAAATACTCCCCTCCAAAAACCACGCGGCAGTCCCAGTCTGGTGAACTTCACAGGCAATGTTGTGATTCATTGAAGGATTTGGAGGAGAGAGCCAGTTTCTGACGTCCTTTTGTAACTGGTCACCTTCAATGTGATGTCAGCCTCGAAGACCAGCCTAGAAGAACTCGGCGATGACGAACGTTCCATCTTGTTTATCTTGCTGGCTGTCTCTTGCATTTCGACTAGATAGGCACTCAGTCAGGTCTATATGGATTCACAGATACCCACTGAACATACCAAGAGCCTTTCGGATGTCGCTGATCGATGCCTTGCCATCTACCAGCACAATATTTCAATCAAATGTTTTGTAACCAACCAACTTGAAGAAGTGTTACGCACCACCCATGACTACTCTTATATTACTCAAAAGGCCATGCACGACTTGGAAGGTCTGAGCAATGGTCATGCGAGCCTCCTCATGGGTAAGACGGTCGAGTCTCTGGAGCACAGCTTCGACCTCGCTCTCTCCTAATAGCTTCTTTGCGAACTTCTCTGCACACAATCAACCATACGTAAAGTATAGGTAAGAATACACTTACTGAAACGTCCCTGTTTGATTTGCTTCGTTGCCAAGGAAAGCACCGAGAGCAACTCAGCCATAAGCTTGATGAGTATGTGTTTCATTGCGGCGGTGGGGGAGATTTCGGTATATACGTGTAGTCGTTCGAGAAAATGCTGGACGCATTCGAAAAGTTCTTCGAGGGCATCATAGCTCGCACTGACGCCATTTGCGGCCTAGTATAAATTACTCACGTCAGGATTATCCCACCGAGCATAATAATGGGGGCATGTACTGAAAGGAGAACATCAATTCCGACGAAGATTGCCTTTGCTGGAGAAAATGGGGCCTAGGGAAGCGACTATCAGAACAGCTGGATGAACAATAATGGAGGTAGTGCTCACGACGGTAATCACCTCACCAAGGATATTAGAGAATGTGTGAAGGAGCTGCACGGCCGGCTTGAGGGCATTTATCAACTTCCGATTTCTATTACGATACTCTTTAAACTCGTTTGCTCGCTCCTGGAATAATTCCAGAACAACTTCTGGGGAATCGGAGTGTTGGATTTTATGAGCGAACGGATTCAAGTTCTGAGTGAGGTCTATCCCTGTCTGTTCGGTGTACTCGTCTAAGGCGGAATCGATGATGAGGCGAAAGTTTGATGAAGAGGTCGCTGTTGATGTGGTCCAGTTCATTTTGAGGCAAGTTGAGGGTGAGTGTTACGACGTTGAGATGGAAAGACAGCCTGAGGACACAGCCTCGAGGCATGAGAGCATGTTGTGTGGGTGGGCGCCAGGTGGTCGAACGAAACTTAGACGCCGTCAGAAATATGAAATTGGTCGCGTAGACTCGGATATAACGAGGTCAGACCACTGGAAAGTCCCTCGTGCGAGCGCACCTTAACATTCGAGTCACCCATCTATTCGGAGACTATGGAAATGACGTCTTTTGAATATGGGCACTGCATAACTTTGCAAAGAGCAAAGGTCGGATTTTCTACTGCAAAACCTGCGTGAAAATTTGGTCGTACCACTTCTAACGCTCCACGCACCCCGTGGGTTTACCTCCTCATGCATCTCATGTACGGCCCTCGATACGTGAGCAGCGCAGCTTTCTGGTGAGTGGATGACCCAGGGTACAGGTGGGTGGGTGATCCTTTTCACGTAGTACGTCACGCTCACTCGTTTTGGTACTTCAATGTCCATAATTTCCATGTACAGTATAAATAACTGGGGTTTTCCCCCAAAATATAATAACTCTTCTTACCCCTTTACCACATCGTCTATTCAGCAGCGTGACCCGGAACCAAACCTTTATAGGTTATGGGCCCTGGGCACCCTGTTGTATGCTGCTCTCTCACTTCTAGTCATTCGGTCCTTATCTTTCTCGTCATCATCACCATAATGTATTCCAGATTCAGACTCTATCAGACCGACCGACTTCTCTGTCATTCACGCGTCCCTTCTCTTTCCCTCTCTCTCACATCTTTTTTCTCTCTCTCGTCCGCTCGTCTTCAGATTCAAAGTCCGACGGACCGGCCCGGCCCGATTCGACTGGCCTTTCTCCCGTCTTTCGCGTCCCATCAGCCTATCGAATTCTCGTCCCTCGCATTCACTCATTTTTCACTCACTTATCCTTATCACCTCTTTCCATGCCTATTTCTCATCAACTAATCAATATTTCGTCATCATGTCTCCCTCAATGTTGCAAATTTGACCCATCCAGATAGGCCCTTCCTGTGTCGCTTCCCTATCCATCATCTCGTCCTCTCGCTGCCTCTTCTCGGATTCATTGTCGCCCTTTCCGGGCCTGTCGCTGCCTCCTTCGGGCATCATTTCTTTCGTCATTCTCCCTTTCCTTCACTGTGTCTTTGTTGTCCTATCTTTCATTCTCATGCATCCTTTTCCCTTTCTTTCTCTCGGTACTGTCAGCTACCATCCTGTCAGCCACTTTTTTTTTTTACAGGATTCACTATGTATTGTCTGACAATGTATGTACTAATATGGAATTACGGGGGCACTGAAACTGAATGATGGCTGGTGAAAGGAACTAGGCGTCGATTGCACAGCCAAGGTGATCGATTATCACCTGATGCCTCTGCGCGATATGGACACCCACGCTCACAGCGGGGAGACCGAGACGAGCAATCGTAAGATCACAATCCGAGAGAGTAGGCCGCATATCACTGGGCATTCCCGTTTGCATCATTTTAACACCAAACCTGAATAGGTGTGCTTCAGATATCTTACTGCGATCACGATTTGGACCATCCTGCATCGCATCCGTATTCGTGACTTTCGTTCCAAAAGTCCTAATTATTAATAACAAAGTACATACTATGCGTGCGCAAAAGTGGCATGCCCTATGTACTATAGCGTGCTAAGAAAAAGTTCAGTCCAAACTCACTGCGATCTAGCTGGTATTGAGGCCTTGAACTCGATGCCCTCAACTTCAATATTGAGCTGGTCCTACAACCAACTGCTTGGTCTTGCTCAAATTAGCGATCACATCAGCTGAGAAACCAAGATTTGCTTCCACAAGCTCAGGAGGTGTGAGTGCCAACCACTGAATCGATGATAAGCAGGGAGACATGGGCAGAATCAATCGATCACTTTTTACCTGGGTGAGACTTATGTCCTGGAAGCGGTCTATATCATCCGTATCAGTAATAGTCTCAAACCAGTAACGTATCTGAATAACTCACCCGAATTGAAAATTTCGAGATAATGAAGGGTTGTGTTGCCGATATTCTCTATGTAATGGCCTACATCCATTGCACACGTAAGTGTCGCGTCTCAAAGCTACAGCTGAAAAGATGACTGGGTGACGGACCAAAGGAAGCGGGCACAAAACCGATGTCTCCGCCTTGGTAGTCGAAAGTGCGGGCGTTGGAGGACGAAGCGAAAATCGTCATGCGGGCATTGCCTTCCCTGAATCCCTATACTCAATACAAAAATTTTGACAGCTTGTAAGGGGTGAATTTACAGAACATATAACCATTCGTCCTGAGTTGGATGCCACTGCGCAGAAGCGTTAAGATAATAAGTACTGACGAGGACAACACAACACGCACGTGTAATTCTCTGAGGCCACCTGGCACAACGGTGACATCCGCCACTGCCACCGCCGTCGAGATATGGAAAACTGTGGAATCGGCTATCTTAACGGTACCTCCGTCGAGATTTGTCGCATCTACTTTCGATAGCGGGAAAGAGAAGGGATCTGGAACTTGTCCCTGGGGATCCGGTGGTGCCGTATCGCCATTTGGTGGTTCTTAACGGGATCCAGAGAAGTGTCAAGCGATCAGAAAGACGGTGATATCGACGTTTGGCCACATACGCGAAGGAAAGATGTACAATTGCCCCGAGGGGATGTGGTCGAAAGCGGTGATATCCTGCTGAAAGTTCTTCGCAATTACCTCCTTTGGGACATGTGCCAACCAATCTGATACCTGCAAGATGCAATGCCCCATCGTAAATACATATCAAGTAAAGCGGGAAACGCTTAACTTGGAACGTGAAAGTGTCGCTAAAGCTGCCATCTGGAAACACCTGGATGTGGAAGAAGCATGAGGCTTGAACTGGACAGGTAATTATCAATAATCTGACTAACTAGCAAAAACTCTGAGCCCTCCGGTGTGTCCGCCGTGGCTTGCAGTGAGTGCGGTATACCCGGGGGGAAGTACCATAAATCGCCGGCGTTCTAAAATAAATCGTGACGAGAACGGGTGGTCGGTGAGGCACGATAACTTACGACGATAGACACATAGTTGCGACCATTTTGATCGACAGATGTTATTCGGACGGATCCCTATCCAATGCTATTACGCCTCCATCTCATGCACGACAAATGGACTTACACTTATAACGTAAGCCCACTGCAACCATAGCCAGTTAAGACTCAAATGCGCATATATCCAGCTTTATACGTACCTCAGCGGTCTTATGCCAATGAAGTTCACTATATGAATCCAGAGCAATTTCTCAGGGAGAGGTCGTACATCGCTCGTGTTACACACCGAACAGCGCCGGCCTCGAGACGCATATTTACGCCGGCTATTGCTGTGAATAGCAACGGGTCAGCATTCAAGTTAAAATGATAGAAAAGATCGTACATGTGGCGATTGGCATTGTATCGACTTCGGAGCCAGAATCAGATCTCATCCGCCTATCCGCATTCGAAGGGCGCCTCACCGTTTTGCTGCCTGACCCAGCCACCGGGATAGAGCGTATTGCTGCTCAGAGCATAAGACCACTTTGCATTAGGCCTAGTAAGCACGGGTCAGGATGCGGGTCTCCCTCCACATACGAGCCAAGTGGGGAAGAAGAACATACACGGTCCCGTGGTCTGTGGTAGGGGGTGCAAGGACGTCGGGGTTCTGTAGCTGAAGTGGGATATTCTGTGGCCCGAGGATTGTGGCACCGAGGTTACCTCGTATTGGCTGTGCGGGACCAGACGAGTCTGGCGGATATGCTGGATAGTTTGGGTCATCGCTAGATGGCGGAACTGTCTCGCTGGCTGGCACAGTGGGAGCGCTATTTGCTAACACGGCCGCAAGGAAGACGAGGACACTGACGCGTATAATATATGAAGTCATCGAGACTCGGAACGGGTCATAGAGAACGGGGTCTCCAATGAATAAGTTGACAAAGGAGCTTTATATGTAAGTTATTTTTGAAAAACAAAATAGGGCGCTATGAGAGCACCTCTTCGGAGGAGCCGTAAACCTTATGTGGTGCATGTTTGGCAACCTGTTGTTAGAATAAAGCTGGACCTCATGCTGGTGTTCACCGGCGGATCAGCTCACCTTTGAATACGGCAATAAGGCTGCGGCAGCAACTTCCAAATTGACAGACTTGTGTTGTTAATGTCTGAGTCATTCCAGCGGCTAGCTCGGATGACGATCCGATGAGTGGCGAGCACACCCATGCGCGTTATGGGAATCGGTCCCCGAGTCTGCCTGGAGCAGAGTGGCACCATGTGGGCTGCCAGTATTTACCCGCTCGCGTTGGTTGTTTCCATTCGCCCGACCATCTCAAGCCGCCAACCTTTTCGCTGCCCTGGCGCAGTTGAATTGAAACCGTTCCTATCATTATCCTTACACCACCTACTGCTCAAGGTGTTCTTCTTTTGCCTCCTCGCCCACGACTCTATGTCGTCATACCCAGAGAGCCTCAGGGTGTACACAGCAGCAGCATCGCCATCACGTCACAAAGCCGAGTGTCAATAGGTGCTTGTTCAGTTTTCTGAAGATGGGAGATGAGACTGAAAAGCGGAGAAAGGCGAATACGCTATTTGTAAGTGTTGACTCGTTGACGCGCCAGCAAGCGACGCTCATCATGTGCCTCACCCTCACCATTCTACGATGCCCTGCTTCCACGGTACGCTTTCGGCTGCTTTCCATGTACCATGTGCTACTCTTCGTTTCTTGACGCCCTTTACATTCATTAAAGCACACCTTCCCGGACTGTTCATTTACTTTTTATATCTCAGGCGCAATCACGGTGCACCTCATAGAACTACCATTTTCACTACCTGTCACTCGTTCCGTTCCCAAACACGTTCGCTTTGCACCTCTCGAGCGAACGCCCAGTCCGTCTATCTGCGGTATTGGTACATCACTTTCCATACGTAACTTATTTGAAGAAGATTCAAAAGCCGTAAGATGCCATAAATGATGGGGAACCCCTGGAAATTGACAGGACCTCAGCACTCCAATCTTGATAGTAGTGGAATCGGGGAAATACTTTTACCTGTGAAACGAGGGTCCATCCAGATTCCAGACTTCGCAAAGTCGGTTCTCAAAAATTATTCCTGTGGGGGAAAACCCGAGTCTTTCCATATCACACAGCCCGCGTGACAATTTTCATCAGGCCGAGTTTCCGACAGGAGGAAGCAGACAGAAGGAAGGGTTTGAATCCATATGGACAATGCTGGGTTCTTCCCAACCCACTCAAAATCAATCAGCGCATACTTCGCCGCTTTGTCATACACTTCATACCCACAGCCTGTGGGTGGTGAATGTAGCTGAATTCTTCTGGAACTTTGCCACTACCGATATTTGTCCAGCAAAGACGGTTCATCTACAAGAAATGGATGCCAAATCCACTCGCAATCTAGCATGTGACCAGCACTTTTCGGACCTCACAAGCTTCCCTAAGCTAGTAAAGACATTGCTGTCTTCAAAAAGCCGGTTTTGCTGGTTCGCGCAACTCCCTCTAGACATACTTACAGCAGTCAACGCCGTCTGGTGCCAGAAGCCGGCGCAATTTGAAATATCGGCGGCGCGAACACTCTCGACAAGGTTAAAAAAGTGACCGCTTCTACTATCCCTACTATCCCCGCCACAACAATTGTACCAGATGTATAGCATGTGTT
>QLPA01000707.1:5132-20102 GCA_003313945.1 Lactifluus pinguis
ATGGAGGGCTGAAGTGATTGAGGCTGGGACTTGATCGTGATCTTCTTGAAAGGAACTGCGTTGTTGGGGGACCGCTGTGAACTCGATCCGGAGGGCACAGCGCTGCGAGGTGACGTGGGGATGCGAAGGGAATTCTTAGTAGCATGGCCAGTGGTAGCGTTCGCGGCTGAGCGCTGTTGTTGCTGTTCGCGCTCTTTGTTAGCAGTACGCTCCTTGGCATCTTTCTCTTCGCGTGCCTTGCGCTCCCTCTCTTCGCGCTCTTCTCGTTCCTTCTTTGCTGTTGCACGTTCGGCTGCCAGCTTTGCCTCGCGCTCCTCCTTAGCCTTGCGCTCCCGTTCTTCTTTTTCTCGGCGCTCAGCCTTGACACGTTCATCCCTTTCTCGACGTTTCCGCTCTCGTTCTGCCTCGCGCTCCTTGTCTTCCGCAGCCCGCCGTCGGCGTTCCTCCTCCTTGCGCGCTCTTTCTTCGTCAGCCTGCTTTCGGGCCGCCTCTCGTCGTGCCTTTTCCTCTTCCCGTTTCTTCTTCTGCGCTGCTTCTTGCTGGGCCTGCTTTTCCTTAAAGGCGGCTTCCTCGGCCGCCTTTTCGGCCGCTCGCTGCAAGCGCTCTTCCTCCTTTGCTTGTTTCTGCTGCCTGCTCGCGCGATCGTGGTCACAAAGGGCAAAGAGAGAAATGAAAGGAGTACGGACCGCCGCTTGTCCTTCTTTTTCTGGTTCTCCTTAGCTCGGCGAGCCTCACGGTCCTTGGACGCTTTATCCTCGTCCTCTAGCTCGCGAAGCAGCTGCATCTGGCGTTCCTGCGCGATCTTTTCGCGGTACGCCTGAAGCACCCGTTGCTCGAACATGCGTGCGGCAAAGATGGAAAACATGCGTTTGCCCTCTTCCATCTTTTGATCCTCGGTAAGTGCCTGCGCATATGAGCATCGTCACACGGTAGAATGGAAATGATATGACAGACCTCTTCCTCGTCTTCATCGTCGTCCTCTTCATCATCTTCGTCGTCATCGTCATCATCGTCGTCATCGCCTTCTTCATCGTCCGCATCGCTCTCTTCTTCAAGGTCCTGGGCCGCTTGCTGCTCACGCTGCATGCGTCGCTCAGCAAGTTGCTCCATCATCTCGAGGAATTTTTGCCCATCGTTCTTGAGAAGGTCATCTGCAACGGTGAGAATATTGCCTACCAGTATAGAATAGCACGTGAGCAAGGTCGCATACGACCCACACAATTTTTAAAAATTTGCCCACGCACCGGTGACGGCTAGACTGTTCCCGAAATTAAACAGTCCATCACCGTTGGCGACCTTCCCATTTGGCGCAGCTCGACGACCACCGTGAGTGCGAACGCCAGCACGAGTCTTGGCTGAAGGTACTTCATCAGGATCATCTTCCTCGGGATCGTCATCTTCCTCATCGTCTTCCTCGTCTTCCTCATCCTCTTCATATTCCTCGTCCTCTTCATATTCCTCATCGTCCTGCTCATCGTCGTCAAATTCGCTCCCCTGAGGAGGTTTGCCAGACTTTCGGCCGTTGACTTGAGGTGGATGAGATTGAGGTTGCTTTGCAGGCCCTCGCGTGCTACGCGGTGCGCCGACAAAGGCACCACTCTGGTCTACCTCGACGGAACCAGGAAATGGTCCGGGACCGGGGGGCGGAGGGTGGGCGCCGCCGGAGGCTACGTAGCGCTGCTGGATGTTCGCGTATTGCTCTAGCTCATCGTAATAGGCATCGTACAGTACCTCGAGTTCTTCTTCGATGGCACTCCTAATAAAAGGTGGCACGCGGAGAAGCCCAGACATCAGCAATCGGATTTCTAAAAAAAAAAGGTAAAATGGAGTTGGGGACGGACCGCTTTCGACCACAGACAGCACAGGTGCAACTATGACGCTGTTGCTCTTTCATTTTTTTGAGGACGGCTTCTTTCTCCACTTTGACGAGGTTTCGTCGTTCTTCCTCGCCAAGGCCGAGCCAGAATTCCTTGATGCGTTCACGCTCCTCTGTTGAGCTCGTGCTCCATATCTTGTTGTTGAAATTTGTATTATTTCGAGACGATGGGGTTTGACTTGACGGCGGTCGGTGTTTCTGGGTTTGTGAAGTATTTGAAGAGGGTGGCGATGGATGGTGATGAGGATGTGTGTGAGGATAAGGATGAGGTTGGAGGGGTGCTTTTGAAGCTGCCCTAGTGGAACGGGTAGTAGGAGAGGAGGTGTTAGTTTTCTGCTGATTGGCTGTCGTTGTCGAAGTGGTGGTGGTGGAGGTGGTGGTAGTGGTGGTAGTGGTAGCGGTCGCGGAGGTCGGAGGGGGAACATAATTCATTGGTTGTTTGCCTTGAGCTCTAGAAGAAGGTTGTCTTGTCTGCGAGGGCATATTGAGTGAGGCTGCTTTGGCCTTCTTTGCTGCTGCTCTCGCTGCCGCTGCCGCCGCTACTGCTGCTGCTTCTGCCTTTGGCAGTAAATCGCTGACGACCGAACTGGTCAGCAACTTTCGATCCGACGTGGGAATTTCCCGGTCTCGGCTTCCCACTCCACCGCCAGTCCCCGTTCTCCTCCTTCTACCTCGGCTTCGGCCCGTATCTTCACCAGACTTGGTATCCCTTCCCGGCTCTCCCTCCGCCTCCTCCGAGTCAGACGGTTCAGATCTAGACTGTGACCGTTCCTCCTCTTCCCCTCCTTCGCTTTTAGTCACCTCTGCAACCCCAACACCTACCCCAATTATCCCATTCTCTTCCCCTTGTTGTTCAAGTGCCGCCGTGAACGCCGCATCCGCAAAGAATGACGGATCTATCGGTAGCGACATGTCTCCTTGCCATCCCGCTACCACCCCTCCTGCTTCTCGCTCGGACCCGTCACCGGCGACGACCTGGCCCGACACACGGCCTTCGCCTTGTTCGCCTGTCTGCACCATTTGCTGTGCAATCGCGTACATAGCCTGCGCCTTAGCCCGCTCGTTACCACTCGCAGCATGCAATGGCGGAGAGAGGGAGGCTGTCCGTACAAAGTTGCGAATGTGCGCTGGCAACGCTGCCCAATACGCGCCATCGGGCCGTAGCCCACCTCCACCCGCATCCATCCTCTGATACAGCTCGTTCGCAGTTGCTAGCAGCTCTGCCTGTGCTGCCGCCGTCGGGTCTGTGCCCGCAACACCGAAATTGTTGCCGACGCCGCCACCGCCGTTTGCTGCTGCGCGCGGTGCTTCGAGCACCGCAGCTATAGCTTCGGCGAGCCCTTCATCGGGGGCTGGTAGCGTCCCAAAGTCGAGAGTTTCGCTCGGGGCTAGGGCATCAACGTCGTCGGGGCGAGGTTTCGCAGCAGACGCCCGTTTCTTCTTCTTGTTCTTCTTGCCGTGTGATTCTGACGTAGTAGTGGCGACAGGCGGGGATGGGTAAGACGCGGCGCTAATGTTCTGCTTCCCAGCCGCCATCTTCTCCTAACGTGTATGTCTTTGCGCTTTCTTCTCTTTGTCTGCTGGCCTTGTTGCCTCGACAAATTTCGATCAATACAACCTGCGTATATGCCCTGACTGTTAGCGATGCCTTGATGCGGCAGTAGCTAAAATAATATTGTGCATTTATGTGGGCTTACCGAACGTCGATCAGCTAGAAGGTGGTGTAGTTAAGCAAAGATGTGAAGCCCCAGAATGAAAGCACGATTCTACCAAGCGCCCATCAAGCCGGCGAATCCGCCTCCCACACCTCCGGACCGTACCGGCGGCCCGGATTCCAAATTCGGAGTCGAGAATGATCACTTTGTCCTCGAGACTCGGTGGCAGACGACCCTAAGTCATAACTTATTCTGCGCATTGTCCCCGACTACAGCGCTTTTACTTTACGATCAGCCGATGTCCTTCACGTACTCTGAATTTCTTTCAGCTTTCGTTCGGCTCTATGACTGTAACCGATATCAGCCGCCCCCAAATGACCCCTGAGTCTTGCCCTGAGTGCAGATTGCAATAATGCCTTTGATTTTCAGTTGCCCACATCAATGCGATTCCATGTATCTCGAGTTTTGTTTTACTCAGATGGCATCTTGCAATTGCTTTGCCTGTTTCTAGATCCTCTGCGTGCTGTGATACTGTGTATGTTCCAAGATCTTATCTTCCCGTAAAGTACGTAACAGCAACCATCGCTATTCTTCACTGAGACAATCTTCATTGAGACAACTTGGATAATGCTAATCGCGCTTGCATAAGATGGGGATGTTATGTGCGGGACACATATACCCGTCACTTACTTAGCGTCGGAACCAGGGACACGTAGACCGTCATTGTTTCAATAGACAAACAGACACTCCAAGTCATAAGTGAATCCCAGCCAGCTGAAACACGTGCACAGACTCGGAGTAAATCTACGGTTGTGCAGAGCAGACGTTGTCACCGTTTATGTTGTTTTCTTTAAATTCATGGGTACACCAGGTGTATTTTGTATGTGTATGCGGTAGAAAATTCTTATCACAGTATTGAAACGTGTCCCTGGGACGAAACCGCGCTTTCTGGGTTCCGACCCCGGTCGCGTGGCGGCGCTTCCGGCAGCCTCCCGCAGCCTGACCTTAGTCGGGTAAGTGACGCAAACAACTTCCAAGACGGCCACCACCATCGACGACGATAGTCAGGACACCACCGTTCCCTTGGGAACTACACCTATAATATCCTAATTACGACGAGAGTCGGCACCTCGTTTTATGTCAGACATTCGTCTGCACACCCTCCGCAAGTTTAGGAACCGCAACGGCTACGAGCGCCTCGACCATTCCCAACCACAGCAGCAGGATACCACCACCACCACCGCCACCCCATCCGCTCCTGCATCCGGCTTGGACTCATCACCCATGCGTGCCCCTCTCAACTCCGCGACTTCTGCTAGGAGGAACTACGAGAGAGGGCGACGGAGAAACCAGTATGGCGAGGGAGGAGAACCCGAGGAAGAGGCAACACTCCTAGGCGAGGGTGAGCGCGATTCTGGCTTCCATAACGATGAGGATGATGGGCCGCCTGTTGTGGCCGAGAGAGCTTCCGATGCCAGTTCTCAGGTGCGTGCTGACGAGTCCTCTGCTATCGCCATCGCATTTGACGTTTCGGGCTTGCTGCGCCAGCGATCGGTATTGCGAAAGGGATCGAAGGGAAAGTCACGGACTGTGCCCTTACGACCGCCAGGTGCGTGTGCCCTCCGTACATTCCTATAGAATTCGTCGCTCACCTATTCCCCTAAAGACAAACTACGGAACAAGTTTCCCCCAAACATTGTCCGCAATCAGAAGTATAATGTGTTCACGTTCCTGCCCATCGTGTTTTACGAACAATTCAAGTTTTTCTTCAATCTTTACTTTCTTCTTGTAGCACTGTCCCAGTTTATTCCTCCTCTCAAAACAGGTGGGGTTCCGTTTCCCTCCAAACCAAGGCCCGTGACCCTATCGCCTCCTTTCTTTTTTTATAGGATTCCTAATAACATATATCGCCCCCCTCGCCTTTGTTCTCCTTGTTACAATGGGAAAAGAAGCCTACGATGACTACAAGCGCAATCTCCGTGACCGCGAGGCCAATTCTGCGCGCTATCTCGTTCTAGCCCCCCACACACTATCTCCTAATGATGACGAGTTATCGCAATCTCTACTACTAGAAGACAACCTTCCTCCGACACGCTCTGTCCCGTCCTCCTCTATACGCGTGGGCGACCTGGTTCTGCTTGAGAAGAACCAGCGCGTACCCGCGGACCTCGTTCTCCTCCGCACATCCGACTCTTCAGGCACGTGCTTCATCCGTACTGACCAGCTGGATGGTGAGACGGATTGGAAGTTGCGCGTTGCCGTCCCAGCGACGCAAAAATTGCATTCGGACCAAGATCTCTTTAATCTCGATGCAGAGATCTACGGTGTGTCCCCCCCACTGTTTTTACAATCTGCCTCGCCAGAGCCTTTGCTCACATACTTTCATTCCTTTTGCAGCTGATGCGCCTAGCAAAGATATTCACGCGTTCATCGGGACGTTCACGATTAATAGTCCCCCCAGCGTTTCCTCGAATGAAGTGCCCATGGTCCAAGTACCGACAGTCGAGTCACTCTCAGCAGAGAATGTGTTGTGGGCCAACACGGTGCTCGCTTCGGGTTCCGCCATCGGTTTTGTGGTCTACACCGGGTCTGAGACACGCGCAGTGATGAACACGAGTCATCCGCAGACAAAAGTTGGGTTGTTAGACCTGGAGATCAGCCAACTAGCCAAGGTGCGTCACTCTTAGTCTTCTTGGAGCCCACTTGCTGATCATCTGAACATGTAGATATTGTGTGCAGTCTCTTTTGCGCTGTCAGTGGCACTCGTCGCGCTGAACGGGTTCCGTGGATTTTGGTACATCTACGTGTTCCGATTCCTGATCTTATTCTCGTCAATTATTCCTATCAGGTGAGCCTATCGTTGAATCGATGAAAGTGAAAGTGTCCACAATCCAACAGCTTACGAGTTAATCTGGATATGGGCAAGACAGTCTACGCGCATCTAATCATGAAAGACAATGAGATCCCGGGTACGATCGTACGCACCAGCACTTTGCCGGAGGAACTTGGCCGAATCGAGTACCTTCTCAGTGATAAGACCGGTACTTTGACCCAGAATGGTAAATCTCTTTCTTATTCTAGAGCCATGTCCGTTTAATTCTTTACTATGTGACAGAGATGGAAATGAAAAAACTTCATATGGGCACCATGTCATTTGGACATGACACGATGGATGAAGTTAGTCATCAACTCAGCACTGCTTTTGGGGCCGACAGTGAGTTTTGATCTATTCACGTTTACCCGTTGGCTGAATCCCGTACAGCTAGCCACTCAAGACCTGGCCCGTTGTCACCCGGTTTACAATTAGCCACCCGTGGGCGCCGCGACATGTCCGCCCGCGTCCGCGACGTCGTTCTCAGTCTCGCCCTCTGTCACAACGTACGTTTTTAACCACTCTTTAATGTGGGTTATAGAGACACCTATTCTCCAGGTAACACCCGTCACCAACGACGATGGCACCGTCGCCTATCAAGCGTCTTCACCGGACGAAGTCGCCATTGTCAAGTGGACTTCGTCCGTCGGCCTAACGCTAACGTTCCGCGATCGCTCACGGATTGAGCTCTGCACGCCGTCCGGTGCTACAGTCGTTTATGACGTCCTAGAACTCTTTCCATTCACCTCGGAGTCTAAACGTATGGGCATCGTCGTGCGCGACACTGCCTCCGGGGAGTTGTCCTTCCTCCAAAAGGGTGCGGACGTCGTCATGGCACGCATTGTACAGCGCAACGATTGGCTCGAAGAAGAGACGGCCAACATGGCACGTGAAGGTCTGCGCACGCTTGTCGTAGCACGGCGCAAGCTCTCAGAGGCCGTATACCAGGACTTCAAAGCGCGCTACCATGCCGCGAGCGTGCGGCTTGAGGGCCGCAACGAGGCGATGGCGGCCGTCGTTGCGGACACGCTCGAGCATGATCTCGAACTGCTCGGTCTGACGGGTGTCGAGGACAAGCTGCAGGACGACGTCCGTCTGACGCTAGAACTTTTGCGAAACGCGGGTATCAAGATTTGGATGTTGACCGGGGATAAAATAGAGACGGCCACCGTCATTGCAATCTCGACCAAGCTTGTCTCGCGCAATCAGTATATCCATCAGGTTTCCAAGCGTGCGTCGAATTTCTTTTTTATGCTCACGGCTGATTTGACTGGGGTTACAGTGAAGACTGCTGAGGAGGCCCAACAGGAACTTGACTTTTTGCAGAATAAACTCGACTGCTGTCTGGTTATTGATGGAGACTCGCTCCAAGTGAGTAGGAACATCAATTCACTGGTACAAAGACTGATTACGATTGGTCGTAGCTCTGCCTCACCCTGTTCAAGAACGAGTTTATTGAGATCACAACGAAGCTATCGGCCGTCGTGGCGTGCCGGTGCTCACCGACACAGAAAGCAGACGTCGCCCGGCTTATCCGGAGCTACACAAAGAAGCGCGTCTGCTGTATCGGAGATGGTGGGAACGACGTGAGCATGATCCAAGCTGCTGATGTCGGTGCGTGCCTACCCCGTCTGTGTGGAAGGCGGCTCTCGCTGATAATAACGTGCAGGTGTTGGTATCGTCGGCAAAGAAGGGAAACAGGCCTCCCTCGCGGCCGATTTTTCTGTCACGCAATTCAGTCACCTCACCAAGCTTCTCTTATGGCACGGCCGCAACTCGTACCGGCGCTCGGCCAAGTTGGCACAGTTCGTCATCCATCGGGGGCTCATCATTTCGGTCATGCAGGCTGTGTTCTCGTCTATCTTTTACTTTGCGCCTATCGCGCTCTATCAGGGTTGGCTTATGGTCGGCTATGCGACGCTGTATACGATGGCACCTGTCTTCTCGCTCGTGCTTGACCGTGACCTGAATGAGGACCTGGCATTATCATACCCAGAGCTTTATAAAGAGTTGACAAAGGTACGGTGTCAACACGTCTCACTACGATTTCTGCCGCAGCCGAAACTTACTCGCGATGCTCTCTTAGGGCCGAGCCTTATCTTACAAAACCTTTTTCATCTGGCTCATGATCAGTCTCTACCAAGGTACCTCCCTCTCGTCTTTCTTGCTCACAAGTGCCAACCAGCCTCTCGGTTTTTTTGTTAGGCGCAGCAATTATGATCATAGCCCTTGTTCTGTTCGAGAACGAGTTTTTGAACATTGTCGCCATATCGTTCACCGCGCTGATCCTCAACGAACTGATCATGGTCGCACTGGAAATTACGATCTGGTAACGTATACTCTACTCCGTTCGGTGGGCCCCTTGATACGAACTCTCGTTTCTTCCAGGCACGTTTACATGATCATTTCGGAGGTTGTTACCCTCGGCATCTACGCCTTTAGCATGATCTTCCTCCCCGAATATTTCGGTGCGTTCCTGGATTTCATCCTCCTCTCCCTAGTACTTGAGCTCAAACTTCTTCTCCCAGATCTGTCCTTCGTGGTCTCCGTGCGGTTTGGGTGGAAAGTCGCGGTAATCGTCGCGATCAGCGCGTTACCCTTATGGGTCATCAAGATGATCAAAAGTCGCATCGCTCCCGAGGCCACGACGAAGCTCTAAGCTACTGGCCCTCTTCAACATTTCACGCTGTCGCACGTGGGCTTCTTGGGGCCATGGTCCTTCCTCCCTGTTGGTGACGATCTGTAGTTTATTTGCAATACTAGGCATTACACGGGAACACATGACAATGTTTTCACTTCTCTGTATTTTCACGATTCACGATCTGTGAGTGCCACAACCTTTCCTTCATCAACTCCAGTATTTGTGTTAACTACCGTCAACGGGTGAGTGGCGGGTGCGAGTATGCTGCTGGTGCTATGAGACGACGCGTTTTCAACTCTCATTTCCCCATTTTCGGACTATCGGCTTCTATTATTTCGTCTCTATCCCTCTCTCGATCTATTTCGACTCGTAACGACTGAGCTTCGCTCTCGCGTTTCTGAATGCTTCCCCTCGTTATCGTGTTATCTCCGAGTGATTCCTAGCGGAAAACTCACCCCCCTTTCCCTCCTCTTTTGGCATCTCCTCTGTGCCCCTTCGAACTCACTCGGACAGTATTCCCAGGACACGATGGAGTTACAATCGCTTTTTTTCGGGTGTGATTCCTTACCCCTTCCCTTCCACACTCTCCGCGTCTGCGGCTTAAGTTTAAAATATTCAGCGCGCATGGTTCACCCGTTTCAGAGCTATGTACACAGCGCTATCTACTGCCTAAAGAATCACTGGCCTCTGATTGACCTATGATTTCCTGAACAATAGGGGCCACCAGGCTTTCCATCCGAGTTCTGTAGCGGTCTAAGCTTCCTGCCGTCTGGTGAGGAAACTCATCCGGTGCCGGTGTCCATGTTCGACTCTCCTCTTTCCAGGCGCCCCACGCACGGATGATGGCATCTTTCGCTGCAGATGAAGCCTCGTGAGTATCGAGGCCAGAGAGTAGCGCCTCCAGTGTATTCCATAGAACACAAGAACGCGCCTCGTCGACCCTCACAAGGTGCGGGACGGCGCCCGTCAGAATACCAGCCAAGTTCCATATATGGCCCTCCCGAATAAGCTCTTCAGTAGTAGTAAACGACTCTAAAATGTCCCGGTGAGTTTCCATAAGCGCGTACAGCGCCTTGCGCAGTTCCAAGATCCGCAGCGGCTTCGCATGCGGCTGTGTATGCATGCGTCGTAAATCCTTGAGAACCACCCGCGCACCGAGCGCCGCAGTACAATGCGCTGTTAGTGCGATCGCAGCATCGTGCGAGTCTTTGAGTATGTGGAGTGAATCGACCGTCACCTCTCCAAACGCCTGGTCCCATTCCAACACGTCGACGACATCGTGCCAGGATGTGATATGCCACAATGCGTCGACGCATGCAATAGGTGTGTTCACCTGCGTTTTGAACAGATGCCCGATGCGGAGGCCGAGGTGCGCGTCATTCACGTATAAGAGCTCGTATAGCGTAGATGAAGCGGGGGTAAAGTGCGGCGTCTTGGGTTTGATCATTGTCGACCCAAGGAAGCCTGGGATACCTGCAATAAAGGACTCGAGTTCGGAAGGCTCCCGGAGTGACTGTAACGTCGAACGCAAAGCGATGGCATCGAGTTCTTGGGATGCTTGGGATGCGCATTGCTCAAGATCATGGTGCAATCCTTTTAAAAGACGCTCTTTGCATTTGTCCACGTATTCGGTAAGGTTCAAAAGTCTGAGGGTCCAGTTAGGTTGGATGATCTTGTATATGCGCCGGGAAAGGGTAAAGAAAGTGAACTGTATGGCCTGGTTGCAGCACCACAGTGGCCCCGACATTGGCGTTTCGAAGGGGCAATCGCGATAGAAGAGAGGGAGCAGGGTGAAAGTGACATATGTCACGGTGCAGGCCACAACGCAGGCCAAAAGGATGTATCCCAAGGTATCGTCAGTTTGAAAGAGAAACTTGACGAGGCCGGTGAGGAAGAAGAAAACAGAGGCGTGAAGGAGAAGGGGTACTGAATTTGCGATGGTATCAAGCCTGAATCGGAGCACACCTTGAAAAAGGAAAGTGCGTATGCGCGCCCGTCGTTGAGGAGATGATGGGAGCTGAGTTGTCAACAAGTATTTACGCGTCCATTGTTGAACAAGGGTAGCTGCGAGAGCGCAAACAACGCTTAGGACGAGGCTCAGGAACCAGAGGATGTTTACGTGCAACATGGCCGGGGGCGCATCGAAGGGAGGTAAAGAGAAAGGGGGGATGGGCTCAGATCGCGTTGCTGAAGCTGATAGTTGTTGTGATATTTGAGTGAGGAGCTGGTTAGTTGTGTCGCTGGGACTCCTCGAAAGAGATTGGTATCCGTATATTATGAACGCTGCGACGGTGGCAGAGAAGAGACCTGTCTGTAAAGATTCTGAATAGGAGGACACGGGCCAAAAAGGTAATGGGGCACGGACGAAGAAAAGGATGCCATCCATATCGCCCTTCCAACTCTCTGCGAGTGTCTTGTCATACTTCTCACCCTCTTTGAGAACGATGGCCCAAAGCTGCGTGGAAGAATCCACGTATTCGATCTCTGCGAGTCTCGGGCATAAGTGAATCGCTAAGGAAAACCTAATTGGTTCATTTGCCTGGTGTCTTGTCTAAAGGTTGGGGCTCTAGGAACGTATGATTAGTAGGAGGTCGACGATCACGTCGATCTGAACTGACCTAAAAACTCAATCCGTTCCGGCTGTGTAGCACTGGGTACTGCCACCTGTCGGGGCATCGCCATAGTACTAGTACTTATTGTAAGTCTCTGCACAAGTAAATGAAAAGAGCGGGGTAGGAACAAGGTCACGGTATATATAACTGTCAGTGAACACAGCAAAATCGTGACAATTCCTCTAAGCGTTGTAGCTTTGGTTTTAGATGTATAGTCCGGGTGTTAAGGTAAAGCTCGGACTATTCGGACATGAGGCCTGCATGAAGCCTGAGGCCTGAGGCCTGAGGGCTTTGCAACTCTACACCGAGCACAAGGCGTAAAGACATACAACGTAGTTGCAATGCCAGTCGCACGAGGCCGTCGTCGGAGCTTGTTGACTGTGCTTGCATACACAGCATGGCGTCGGCATAGCCTGTGCGAGTTTTATATATACTGTAATCCAATATTGGTGCTCAACCCAAGAGTGCACCAACTTGAAGCTGCACTACGATCATGAATTTTCTCAGGCCCCGAGTGTGGCTGCCCTTCGGCGAGCCGCAACTTGAACGGACTACTAATAACTTATACTTCCCGACGGTCTTCAATGTCGCGGTCCATGACTTTCTTGCAATTCCAACTCATACGGACTCAACTTTGTCTTCTTGGTGTGGAAATATGTCCAAACTGTCTTCCCTCATCGACCAGTTGAGGGAGCTTGCAACCACCGCACCCGAGGAACACCAACCCCAACTCAGACGTCAAGTTACCGCCCTATCTGAAGAGTTCACGACGCAGCGGCGACGGCACACCAAGTTTCTAAAACTCAGGACAGAATACGCTGACAGGTTCTTATTGGACATTTCTGAGGAAATACAACAACAGAGCTCCTTTCTCGTCGCACTCGAGGAACGGTTGGCCATGGCAAGAGATTTGCGCAGCCAAGCCGCCGATCTGCGCAAGTCATTCGAAGACGGAACTTGGGACCGCATGAATAACGTCCGACGTACAGGTACGTGCCCTACGCGCCATCCGCCGGTGTTGTGACGCGTCACTAATGCACACATTTCAAGTTCTCTCCCAACCACTTCTGGAAGACCACAATTTATTCAAGGAAATCGACGCCATCATCAACGAAATTCAAAGGTGCTACATCGAGATGGACAAATTTTGGGTCGATGAGGTGGGTCGCGCCTCGAGAGCGTTGAACCGTCGCCGCCTAGACCCTGAAGATATCGATCGCTGGCGACGTTTCCGGGAAGATTTGGACCAGAACATTACAGACTGGGAGGTCTGATCTTCTTCGCATTGTCGGTTGTCGATTATAACTGAACTTGAATGTTTACAGACTGGATCTCCGGAAGGTGTCGGCAACACGATTACACTACCTGCCAATCCCCAATCCTCTGTGCGCCTTTTTGACCTTCACTTTCTGTGTCTTCATTGACCCAGTGCAGGTAAATGATCTAAGCCCCATCGTATCTTCTCTTTCCTACGCGTTTTCTGCTGCAAAGCATGCTCTAAGAAGTGTCCGGCACAGTGCATCGGCAGCACTCGGGTTTGTTAAGCCAGTTCACCGTTCCCTGATGTTCCAAGCACAGTCCAAGTTAGAGGAGAACTGCGGGTATTTCCTCGAGTTCCTCCGAGAATGCGGCCGATATGGAGAAAAGGTGGTGATGATTGATACCTCGTTCACATCCTATTCTCCATTTTTGCGGATGAGAGCCTCGCAAGATCTTAAATATGAGGCTGCCAGCCTCAGGGAAGAAAGGGTAGAAGTTGCAGTATATACGCCCATTCGTTCAAGTGGGGCGTTCTTACACGATTTGGTTGTTACTTTGGCTGATGCAAACCCCCCAGATATGCGAAAGTTCAACTGTATCCACAAAAAGTCCCTATCGTTGCTACGGAAGGTGGATCACCAGCTTGACACTTTACTCGCATGCATCCCCACCTGCGTTAACCAGATAAATTCCCACTCGTCGTTCCCCGTCTCCAACATCAAGAGCCTTCAAAGACACAATCGCAAATGGCTGAAGATAAGAGATGCCCTAGGGCAAGAGTTGGTGGTACTGCCTCCTGTGGGTGGATGATCCTTTTACCTTTCTTACTGTAGTGTCAGCGTGATCTCCGCCTTTTCACTCGTTCCCTTCCTCCCCTTACCGTCCATCCTCGTCCCATCATCTTCCGTGCTCTGACTATGATCCTTGCCTCTTGTCTCTCGGTTTCACTTACTATCCTCGTTAGCCTCGTATCTGCTGTATCAGAGAGATGTAAGATAATTCAAGCTACTTGCGTAGTCACTAACTTGCTTGTGGAATGCGGCTCATTGCCGATACTGTATTTCAAGTTGAACATTTGAACCACGATAACTCTGATCCTTGTTATGGAGATGAATGGGTTGTGAATGAATCCCCAACTTGAAGGTCATATCATGCCCTCATAAGTCGATCTAATTTCGATCTGCGGGACTGAATTATTAAACCACGGCACCTACCACCCCTTTTTCTGTAGGTTGAAAGGGTTGAGTGCCCCAGCATGACCAACTAGCAACTCGAAGGCACGGGCAAAACACGGTGTAAATACTGGTGCAGTGATTGTAGGTCGTCAAGCCATCCTGCAAGTAGGTCTACTAGTATAACAGGAATTGTCATTTGTCACATGTGTCCCTCCTTAGCAACAATACAGTCGAGGGTGTATACAGTATCTCGGTAAGGCCTCGAGCGGCGCGCCTGTGTGCGAATAAAACTGGAAATGGGACGGCTATGGGCACTGGAAGAAAAAAATGGGCCGCGTTTATGACCCGCCTTGGGCCGGGGTTACTCATGATCACCGATGTAGGTGGATACCCGTGGATTGCCCCATTAATTCATATGAATGATGCAAGCCTCATCAAATATTGTCTGATTAGATGCGAGCCGTAGATCATCAATGTCAACTTCCGAGTCGATAATGGATCGCAAGCCGATAGGCGCCCGTAAGCGGCCCAATATGTGGATACTTTGGCATTTTGATAACACACGAAGCCTCCTTTTGTATCAGAACACCTGTTCCACTGTAGAACGAGGGGGGAGGAACCCGTGCGACGGCACGAGGATTTCATGCTTCCAAATAAGGAACTCTTTATAATGCGCCCGCAAATATTAGGCCTGAGACTCGGAGTTGTGCTTGGCCTTATTCAAGTTGGACGTGACCTTGGAGTAGTCAACGTGTGGGCGAGGCACATCTGGGCATGCCATTATCTTAGCCTTAGGCCTTAGCCTCCATGTCGCAAAATCGGAAAGGGGTTTATAATTAGTCAACATTATAATTGCCATTGTAAGCGAGTTATAACCCG
>QLPA01000710.1:0-21350 GCA_003313945.1 Lactifluus pinguis
GGTATGTTTTCACGCTGTCTGCCCCGCCCCAACACGTTCTGTTTTTCGCCGCCTCCGCCTCCTCCGCCTGGACCACCACCTCCTGCGCCTCCTGCGCTTCCCGTGCGCCTGCACCTCGCGCACCTTGCGCCTCCCGTACCTCTCGTGCGGCTTGCACCTCCCGCGCCTTCTCCTGCGCCTCCTCCCGTGCCTCCTCCTGCGCTTCCCGCGCCTTCTCTCGTGCCTCCTGCGCCCCCTCCTGCGCCTCGCGCCCCTCCTCTCCGTGGCCCTGCAGCCCTGGCAGGGTCCCGTGCCTACTCCTGCGTTTCCCGCCCCTTCGTGCCTCCTGCGCCCCGTGCCCCCTGCGTCCTGCGTCCCGCGGCTCCTCCTGGGTCCCACGCCTCGTCCCCCGCCTCCTTCTGGGTCCTGCGCCTCATCCCGCGGCTCCTCCTGGGTCCAGCGCCTCGTCCCGTGCCTCTGCCTCTGCTACTGCCACCTCCTCCCCATGGCCTGCAGTCCCACCCCTGCCAGGGCTGTTCCACCAAGGCCTGTGTGTACATAGTCCTAGATAGTGTTGTAGTTTCATAGCTCAAATATATAAGGTTTATTGCTTAAAATTGTGTGCTTAAAATTCTGGTGAAAATCATTTAACAAATCTGCTTAATTAAGTGCATACTAAGTGTGAATTAAGTGCACATTAAGCGCAAATTAAGCAGAAAGGTGCTTAAGTCAGTAACCAGTTGTCCTTACTGTGATTAATCCTGTGTTGCTTACTTGGCTCTTATTGTGCTTAAAATCTGAATTAAGCACAGTAAACACTGTTAATCACCACTTAAGCAGATTTCAGGTTTTCCTGATGTATGTTTCGTATTGTCTTATTTACTTTAGGCAGTAGCCTTACGCCTGTATTTAAGTCGCGTTGAGGCGACTACTGGGACCTTAAGTCTCAGTTTTGTTTCACAATCTAAGCCTATCTGTGATAGTCTAAATATTGCGTTGGAACATAAGTTTTATCTGAGAGAAACCTCATCATCTGATATGAGTTTGACTTCGTCGTTTACGAAGTCTACACTGAACCAAAACCGTAAAGTCTTAAGTAAGCGTTAAGGAGCACTTCGCTCAAAGGTCCCGCTTGGAACCTTAACATCAGCGGTCTAACTACGTGCTCGGGCGCCTATCCTCTAGCGTCAGGTTTCCTCCCCGCCTGTCTCTCATTCCCTATTCCATGCTCCCCTCTCGCGAATAGCGGTGTCCACACCACTTCTGCCTCTTCGCTTTCGGGGTTATCCTTCAACCACTTAGCCTGCTCGCCCTCTAGCTTTCCTCCCAGTTTTGGTGTGAACTCTCTTAGTCGTCTCGCGCTGAACTCTCCCTCGACCTCTGTTCCATCCCGCCGTTCCAGTTTGTATGTGTTTTGGATGCGTGCGTGGATTCGGTATGGTTGCAACCATTTCGGTAGCAGCTTGCGCTCGGTTTTGAATGTGTAGTCTAAATCGCTATGGTAGACTTGAACCAATTGCCCAGTGTGAAATATAACCTCACCCGATTGCTTGAGCACACATTTATCAAACGTGTTTTTGCGTCCGATTGCGTGCCTAACGATTGCTTCGTACCCATCAAGTCGCTGCTGTGCCGCATAGGCCATATGTACTGCTGCTTCGGCTTCTGTGGGTGCTCCGTGTCCCGCTGCACTCGTCTCTGTTCGTGGTGTGTTGATTGCCATTCCTAGGAGCAGCTCCTTGGGCGTGAACCTGAGGGCTGGTAAGATGCGTCGGTTGAGTGCTGCTACGGCTGCGTCGAGGTGATCTGGCCACGCTTGTGGGAGGTTCCCCCAACTGCCATCATTTTCGTGCTCGCCAACCTCTGGAGCGCATAGTCGTTTTAGAACGTGAAGGAGAATTTTGTTCGTGCCCTCTACGAGTCCGTTGACCCACGGGGAGTAGGCTGGTGTGACGTGGTGTGTGCAAGTGTTTGCGCCGCAGAACTCCCGTACCGTCGCGTTGTTGAAATGCAACCTCCCGTCCGTCATCAGTGTTTCGGGCATCACAAAATTCTTGTTGATGCAGTTTAGTGCCTCGATTGTGGTCTTGGCTGTGCCTGCTGATTTATGTTTAAATGCCCAAATATGTTGCGAGAATGTGTCAAGATACAGCCCTATTGTGTGGTATCCTCCTTTCCCTTGTGGCATTGACAGGTAGTCACCCACTAAGAGCTCGAAGGGATGACGTCGCGTTATCGGCTGCAGAAGCACATTGAGTCTCGTCGGTCCAAAGTTCTTGCATTGGGAACACCCTTGGATCGCTCGTAGTATTGTCAGGTCCAGGTCTGGGCTGGTAATACGGTCTGTTAGCGCAATCTTGATTGCGTCTTGCCCCATGTGTCCACCACGCTGATGTTGTTCGCCTGCGATTTCCTCTGCTTCCTTCCTTGACACGCATTCCGTTTTTGTCTTCGTCCTTGTGTTCTTTCCCCCATGAAGCTTCCAGAGTTTGCCATCCTCCACTACATACTGGGATGCTCTGTGGCGTGCTCGCTTCCAGTCCTGCACCGTCTTTGCGCTGTCTTGGCCCTGGATGGCATTTATTACCTCCATGAAGAGGTGCTCATCCTTGAGCCTGTTCCGCAAGGTCTCGACTTGGTCCTGGGCCGGCCTGTCTAGGGTGAGCAAAACGTCGTTGATCAAGCCGACTTGCTCATCTCAGTCTGGGTTCACCGTCCAGGTGCTTCCGTCATCTTCGCTTGCTGGTTGTCCTTCCCACTGTCTGCTCAGGCCATCCACCACTACATTAATCTTCTCGGGTACGTGGCGCACATCTACGATTTGGTGTGCCAGTATCCCATCTCGCCATCGTGCATGTACCACACTGGGTTTCTCACTAAGTAGCGTGTCACGGAGTGCCTGGCAATCTGTTTCGATCTTGACTGGGAATCCCCAGATTGTATCTGAGAACTTGTCTAGGGCAAACTTGAGTGCTGCGAATTCCAACAAGAACGGCTTGTACTTAGCTTCCGTTGGGGATGTTCGCTTCGATGCAAACGCGATTGGGTGGAGTTTCTGTATCACCGTGCCGTCTGGCTTCGTGCGTGGAGACCTTTGCGCCAACACGCCCGCAAACCCCTCTTAGCACCCGTCTGTCGTAACCACGAATGGTGTGCCATCCCACCTGGGCCCCTGGAGTATTGGTTCCGACGTTATTGCGATTTTGAGGTCCAGGAAGGCTTTTGTGTGGCTCTCTTCCCACCGGCTGCCCAGATCGTGCTCTGCCATGACTCTCCAGTACGATGTCTTTGTGCATGGCTGCGGCAATACCACTTGTGCTAGTAGGTCTCTTAGCAGCCCTTCTACTCACGCGTAGCCTCATATGAGGTCTCGGAAGTGTCCTGTCAAGCCCAGGAACGATACTAGGTTCAGTGCGCTTGCTGGTCTCTTCCAGTCCACGATCGCGGTTAACTTCGTAAGATCTGGCAGTACACCTTTTAAGCTTACTCTTGCTCCCACAAACATTGCCTCCGACATGAAGAACTGTGACTTAGCTGTGGATAGGGAGAGGTTCCACTCTCGTACTCAGTTGAGGATCTTGATGATCTTCTCTTTCATTCCCTCGAACGTGTCTGCCGCTGACCCTCCGTCGTCCACGAAGATCTCCATTGTCTCGTCTGCAATGAGGTTGTGGAGATGGTTTGCTGCCACCGCTGCGAATGCCGTTGGTGCCCCTGTCAGACCAAACGGCATCTGGATGTACCAGAAATGCCCCAGCCCTTCAACGTAAAAGGCTGTGTACGGCCTGGATTCCTGATCGATTTCGACAGCATAGAACCCTGATGCGAAATCAATTGTGCTAACGTACTTGTGGCCGCTCAACCTGTGTTGCTTTGCTCGTATGTCGCCCTGCGGCATCAGAGCTACTTTTGAGAGCTTGTTTACTTCCCGAAAGTCTTGACATATTCGCCACTTCTGGTCTTCATGTTTCGTGGTCCCGTCGCCTGGTTCCAGCTCGCGTGCGGGTGGTACCCGGAAGTGCGGCATCAGTCCTGCTGCCTCACATTCCTTGTTCACCTTTTGCTGGAGCTCTTCCAGTGTCAACCCTGCCCCTTCGTGCTGCTTCTGTCCCAATGTGGTTGCCGACACGCACTTGATCTCCACTGGGTCGGCGCGCTCGATGATACCCGCCTCTAGCATCTCTAGTACTTTTTTGTGTAGATACCGTCTCTGGGGTGGCGTGAACGTGCGCTGCCTTGCTTTTGTTGATAGCTGGGCGTCTGCTGGTATTCCGAGGTGTAGCTTGGCGTCCTGTGCTGGTATGACTTCACGCACTGAGAGAGCAAAGCAATCAGCATATGCTCTTACAAGTGCACATACCTGTTCCTGCTGGTCGCTGCTTAGATTGGTCCTGATCTTGATTGCGTTCAGTATTCCTTCTACTCGTCTCGGGTGGAATGGGTTGTCCTGCCGCTTTGGTGTTGGCTTGTCGACTTTGTCTCGGCTGCTGATTGTTGCTATTGTTGTGGTGTGGCGTGGTTCCTTCGCTTGTTGCTTCCAGTCTGCTGCTAGCGGCGATCCTCGGCTGGCCTTGTGCTTGTAGTATGGTATGTCTATTTGGTTCGTCAGGACTGTCTTTTGGTTGTTGTCACTCACCTGTATCTCATCACGCTCGTAGTCATGATGTGCTCGGAACGACTGGAGCATAGGTTTCCCCAGCAGGAACGACCATCCTCCCGCGCTGTCGAAGACCTCGAACGAGCCTGTCGTTTTTACACCATCTAGTTCCACTGTTCCTGACCAGATCGCCTCTGATCTAGCCGCCATGCCATTTGCCATGCGCAGAACACGTGTTGATGGCCTCCATGTTCCGAGCCGGTGCCTTACCTGCTCGAAAACACTTGTGCTCATTGCGCAGATCATTGCGCCATCGTCAAATGTTGCGCGTACCCGGACTATTTTGCCTCATGGCCCGTGTAGCCTGACCTCGTGGACGAACGGCTGTGCCACCTCGTCCGAATCTTTTGCTCCCACCGCGTACAAGCCAACCACCTCATGTTCCCACTCTGTACATGCTGACTCTATGCTCATGACTCGCGACTGTCCTTTCTCACCCGCCTCTTCCTCGCTCTCGTTCTTCTGGAGTATGGGCATGGGTGTGGCTTGTGGGGTTGTCTGCTTGCCTTCTACGCAGCCGACCCTCCTTCGTTTCCCTGTTCCTCGTCGTGTTCTTCCTCTTGTTCCGCTTCGCCCCATCCTTGCCAAGTGTCTGCCCCTATGCCTGTCAGCAGCACTTGCACTCCCGTTGCTCGGTTGACTTGGCCTAGCATGAATGCGCAGAGTGAGCGCCATCAGAACTCCTCCACGGTCAGTTGGTCGGCATGTCCCTGTGGCACCGGGCACTGAGCTGCTCTGTGTCCATGTGTGCTGCAGCGGTAGCACTCACCGCTGCATACTGCTGCTGTTCCTGGTCTCAGCGGAACTGGCGTTTTGCGTGTGACTATGTCGTTTCCCCTTCTGCCAGCTGTCCACTGGGCCATCTGGCGTGTGTACGCTGCCTGCCCTGCGTCAGTGTCCGCTTGGTGGGGGTAGGTCTGGAGCCTCTGCCGTATGTTTGCTTTTTCGGCGTCAGTTGGCGGTGCTCAGAGCTGGGGGCCTATCGCTGGGCCTGTGGTGTATGGTTCCGGTCGTTGTGGCCCTTGCGGCGCTGTGGCATTGCCTCCGGTTGGCCTAACATAGGATGCTGGCTGGTTGGCTTTATAGCGCTGGGTATTGTGGGTTGTGGCCTGGCGCGTATCGGTCATGTTGAGCTTCTCGACCTTGTCGATCAGGGCGCGGTAGGCCTTCTCGGCCTTTGCGTGCTCCTTCAACTCCTCTATGTTAATTGCTTTCATGTTAGCAATGAATGTGGTCCAGTCCGTGTAGTTCCTGGCCATGCTCTTCCTCACTGAGTCTGGCAGCTCGGCTAGGACTAAAGGGATGTACTCTGTCCTCGTTTCGAGGCTGCAGGTGCGTGCCTTATCTAGAGCGTCTTCCGCCCACGCTATGTGTGCATGCTGGGCTCTGCCTTGGTACTGAACTGTGGTTCCGACGTCCTCTGGCTTGAGCTTGTGGTTCAGCAGGTCATAGGTTTTCTCCGTGTCCGTTCTCGTCATCGGCTGCTGGGTGGCCCATCACATTTCAAACTGGGGCTTGAGCAAGTCCCAATTCTCTCTGGTCAGCTGGGGAAGAGCCAGGTACCATTCTTCCGTGAGAGAGTCAGCTTCCACACGCAGCAGAAAGAAATCTGCTTTGGCTTTGGGTGTGGTGATGTTGCCCAGGGTCATTTGGTACTTTAGATTGCGGAGAAACGTCTTCGGGTTCTGGTCCCGTCGTCCTCCAAATGGTTCTACGGTGACGGCTGCTGCCATTAATCCCGATTGCTGGTTGGCTGCTACAAGTGGGTTCGTGGGTGGTACTGGTAGTGTCGGCCACTGGACTCTTATGTCAGGGTTGCTTTGGTTTTCGTGGCTTATGCCTAAGGGGCTCGGCCGTTGTGGGGAAAGTGGAGCTGTGTGAGCTGCTGGAGATGAAAGTAGACTCAAAGGGAGGCTGAGGTCTGATGCCTCTGTCGTGTCGTCTGCTGGGGTTTCGGTTCCTAAGAGCTCATCGACGTCTGAGATGGAACTTCTCCTTTCACTTGGCGATGCGATGGTGGTACTTTCTTCAGGGGGGGGTGTCACGTACATGCTTTTTTTGACCTTTCCGTTCGGTCCTTGTGGTCAAAGAGCCGCGAGTTTCAGGGTTGTCATTCTCTGCCTGTTACGTGTGTGGAACGTTTTCTCTGTTTTGTGTGGGTCGAATTCTACTCTCGTCACCACGTTGCAGGGGCATGTCTTGCCACCTGGTCGTAGTATCGCGTCAAGAACCCCTTGTTCTGTCATTACATCAGCGGTCTAACTACGTGCTCAGGCACCTATCCTCTAGCGTCAGGTTTCCTCCCCGCCTGTCTCTCATCCCCTATTCCACCGACGAGGCAGTTGAAGCCTTAATCGCTCATGACGTCGAACAAGCCCTCGAACAAGCCGAACAAGAGCAACGAGAACTACTGCGTACCCCATCCCCAGAAGGCCCTCAACCAGGTGTCCACCCAGGACCAGGGTGGAGACCTAATACAATCCTTCCCGGTTGGAAACTACCCAACGTCCCTGATGGCAACGGACTCTCGCCGGTCACCTTCATCCTTGTCGACATGACCAACGACGAAGGGCCTTCCATTTTAGGGACTCAAGGACAGAACTGTCCCATCAAATGTCGACCCCTTCGTGCTGCACGCCATGCCTTCCCCCAAAAACCATTCACTCGCAAACATTGATTCCTGTTCGGTGAAGACGAGGGACATACTCCCTTGGTTGATGCTGCTCTCGACCGAATCAACGACGTGACACTAACGGCTGAGGTTAAATGTCACCGCCTTTATGTAGGAAAGATGAGACACATGGCTAGGCACATGGCAAGTCTCCGTACAAAGTACCTTCGCTACCAAGAGGAAGCATGGGAATGTTTCGAATGCCTTGCAGACGCCAATGCCTTCAATCGTATCAACCCCCTCATCCTCAATGATGTAGGTGCGGACCCAGTTATCCCTTATGGAGTTCGTCTTGCGGGCATGGACGTCCTAGAAGATCAGTTCAATGACCAACCCCATCATCGCGAGGAATTCTGCAAGTGGTGCGGACACGACAGCCATGACACCATTTTCTGCAACTATCTCCACCAGTGCCAATTCTGCGGGAAGTTCGGCCACAGGGAAGACGACTGCCACGCCCCTCACACCAAATGTAGCAGAGTGATCCCTTGCCTAGTCAACATCGACCATAAATTCCGCGATAAGTCCCTCTGCCCATCTTGCTTCCGCACTCAGCCCCGCCGTCGCGCCCCAGCCTACTGGGAAGTTTAGACGTTAACAAGGGGGTAATGTCACGGGAACGTGACGTAACGTCATGACAATCACGGGTGACTGTCACTTTTCCTTTCTTGCCTGCATGACTCATTCGATACGTTGGACGATTCTCCCCCTTTCCATACAATTCTACTACATTCCATCCCCTTCCGTCGCCTTCTCCACATATACAGGATATCCCTGAACATTCTAGTATCTTCCGTAGGACATGTATATAAGTCTGTCATATCTCTGAGATGAGCCTTAAGCTCGTTCTCCTGTAGAATCTGGTGTTCTACTTAGCGTCTTCAACAGAGCTATCTTCTTCTTCTCATCTGCGTGTGGACTGTTCCATCCCTCAAAGGAACTTCAGAAGACTTGTGCAGATGGCACTAAGTCTTACCTCTACTTCCTTTGGACCTTCGCATCTCAAAGACAGTTGGTGCTTCGTCACTCAACTTAGGATCAAACGATTGAACGCCACAGTGACCAGACCGTGACACACACATCTGAAACGCATACAAACTGGAAAGACGGGATGGAACAGAGGTCAAGGGAGAGTTCAGCACAAGACAGCTAAGGGAGTTCATACCAAAACCAGGAGGAAAGCTAGAGGACGAGCAGGCTAAGTGGTTGAAGGATAACCCCAAAAGCAAAGAGTCAGAAGTGGTGCAGACACCACTATTCGCAAGAGGGGAGCATGGAATAGGGGATGAGAGACAGGCGGGGAGGAAACCCGAGGCGAGAGGATAGGCGCCCGAGCACGTAGTTAGACTGCTGATGTAATGAGAGAAGAACAGTTCTTGACGCGTTACAGCGACCCGAGTGGCAGGACACGCCCCTCCAACGTGCCAGATAATTAGCCGTGACACCTGATGGCGTCACGGAAACGGGCGTTGTCGGTGCAGAAGTTGGTTTGAAAGGCGAGACAAGGACTGGAGGGAGATCTTAGTTGCATGCGGATGTGTGTTAGCAATACGCACAGGGCATCAAGACAAGAGTGCTGACAACTCGCACACAGGAGATACAAGTGATGTAGTAGCTCAGCTGGGCTAAAATCAGCTGTCTTTATTTACAAACCGACGAGAAAAACGTGCCTCTTCTGCAGACCAACCGAAGACATGACCCGCGTAGAGAAATTTGACCGGGAAGACTCCCTGCCGGAGACAAATGTAAGATTAGCTTTGAATGCAGTGATCAGATTACGTACATTGTGGAGAAGGAGAACAAACACCGCTGTAGCAAGCCACGACATGCTCCAGTCTCTCTGCAGATGGCCATTTATCAAGCGTTTCGTTGGCGCAAACATAGCCAGCGGGCCGAGAAGTCGCTTCTTGAGAGTAGGTTTATTCAGCACCACAGGGGAATCTTCATTCTGCGCTGCGCGCTGCCCGGCTTTGTCTAATGACTCGGGAATCACGAGCAGGATCAGTATAAGGTTTATCGTGCAGCATAGAACCGCAGCCCAGAACACTGCTGTCACTGTCTGTCCTTCACGATGAGGCAGACCAAGAGACTGAACGTGAAGGAGGGGGTGTCGAATAAGGAATGCGCCGAGCGTTGGCCCGAGCGCGATCCCTACATGGAACACGCCTGTGAATCGTGTAAATATGTGAGCGCGTGAACCGTCGGAGGTGCAGTCGGAGAGAATCTTGTGACCATGACGGGAAACGGGTGAGGATGGGGTCGATGCGAGTACGAAGATGAGATCACTGTAAAAGGAGGTGAGTGTGGGAGAAATGTGTATGAAAGGGTGAATATACGTGAGGAGGAGACCGAAGGTAGAAGCGGCGAGGACTTTGTTCCGCCCATGTTTCTGGCCATAATGACCCCACCAACTGGTAGTGCACGCGCTCAGTACGCTCATGACGGTGATCATGACGGCCTGGAGACGTGCAGCACCTGCCTGTACTGCTGGGTCCTTGAGGCAATCTTGAGACACGACCTGCCGCGGGCCGTGGGCACCGTCGTCTTGCTGGACATTTGAGAAATGGGGAAAAAGAACGGGGATATGGGCGGGGTGTTCCGAGGCAAGGGTAGATGGTAATGAAAAATGAGGAGGGGGAATTTCGCGAAAGGGACCATCATATTGGTGTCCGCGCAACATATTGCAAGAGAGTTGGGTGTAAACCTGTACACGGGGTGCGATGGTCATACCGCGCTGAACATGACATATCCAGTGAGATCAAGACCGAACGGGAATCAGTGACAACGCACCACGAGCGCAGCAGTCAGCACGAACGGGACAATCCTGGAAAGAAAGAACGTTGACGAAAGGAGAGAGCGATGAACGGAGAGACTTGCCATAACGGTCTGGGTCAATAAAACGGCTTTTTGATGGTGGGACGGTCAACAGGAAGGAGTGGATCAGTTTCTGAGAATTGTGGATATGGATCCATAATATTATGTTGGGGGAAATGACACGACGGGGAGGTGGGGGTGAAATGATGGAAAATGAGAGGCACTTTTATACATGTTGGGGGGAGTTGAAACAACGTGGGTAACGGGGATTTTCCAATATAAATTACAAAAATTCTAGATGGAACGAAAGTTGTGACCTTTGAGAGAAATCAGGTCTAAAGGAGAGAGGAGGGGAAAGAAGAATAATTATCTAATACGACCATTGATGGATTCCGAGTCGATTCGGAAGGGAACCTTCATTCCCTTTGTGGACTGTACGGGTAAATTATTGACTGTGCCTTCCCCAACACGCTTCCTCCGCGCCTTGACGTAGAAAAGATACAGTAATGGCACGTGTTCTCGTCGGGAACCGAAAACAGGGCTTGATTTCAGCCCCCGAATACATGCTCAGGTTTCGCGGGAAGATGGCTGAGCGTGGTAGGGGTAGTGAATGTCTGCCACAGGCCTATATAGGTGCAAAGGTGGATATCCAGTCGAATTGGGGATGCAAGGAAAGGAGAACGTACTGATAACGTGCCGCCACGCTCGAGAAACACGAGCAAACCTGTACCACCAACGCTGGCGATCCACCGAAATCGAATATTTTTTAGGATACAGATAGTTGAGCGAAGTTAGTGGGCTCTGGGACTCACGATTCGGTGAACCTCGGTGGAGTCTCCTGATGTGGTGCAGAGGAGCAGGAGTACTAGTAACCGGAAGTGTTGAGTAGGTGAGTAACGAGTTAACTTGGCGACAAGTGTGTGATCGAGTGTGCGGGCATTGTGGATTCGGAGGAACTTGAAACGGACATATGAGACTTGAAAACTTTCACGTTTACAGAAAGCCCAAGCTTGGCGTTCCTAATATTGTAACAGTGTTGATGGGATAGCAGTTGCCAATGATGCAGTGGAGGGGCATGTCCTGCGCTCGAGTCGTACGCGTCAAGAACCCGGGCCGTCCGTTCACCATTACATCAGCGGTCTCTGGCACTCCGTGCCTGTCTTTGCCTGTCTTCTATCCCCCATTCCAACAGGAACAGGGAACGCACTCGTAATACCTCCCATGTCACGAGCTTGATTCCATGCTTTTCTACGATGCTAGCGAGAACCCGTTAGTGGGGCGTCACAGTGTCCAGCAACCTGAGTTGTGCGCGAATCGAGCCTCCCATTACATCAGCAGTCTATCTCCACTATCTCCATGCTCGCCCAACTCGCGTCATTGACACCTCGCGCGCCAACTATAACAGAACACCTCGGATATCCCAAGGTTGTTTATTGGTTCTCCATGTGTGGTTTTAAAGGCAAAATGTGTTGATCCAGGGCAATTCGTTGTGCTGTGCACAGGTGTGAAGACCATGAGCACTGCCTCACTGTGGATTCTATATTAAACGTACTCCGGAGAGCACGCGTGAGTTCGAAGAGAAAAGGGGGTGAGCTTTCGCTGGGGATTTCTCCCCTACATTTCTCGTCCTTAAGTACATGTGATGTAACTACTTAAGGAACTATGAAAGAGTGTCCTAGATATGGAATAGCTAAGTACTACCCTGAATGCTGTGATGCCCGAGATGTCCTGACGTCGGCCGAAATGCATCGAGTCCAAGGCCAGACGCATTGCCGACCCTACAATATACTGTAAGCCCAAACTGTTCCTCTGCTAAATTTTCAATGCCACTACCAATGAGTCCCCCCAAGTATGTCCGAACCCCTCACTTTGTTTTGATTGACTTCCTAATCTGTAATTTAGCCTCACTCCACAGCTCATGAACCATCCATCTTCTCAATAAAGAGGCATTCGTATCGCCCATCGTCGATTCCTTGGCGCATTTTCGAGGTTGTTACATGGCCTTTTTATGGGCTTCAAGAAAAAAAAATTACCATGACATCACGCAGCCACCAGCTCCGCTGGCTGTCCCTTCCTCTCCTGCCTGTCTAGAACTACCCGTCACTCGCATCGCGGAGAGGAATATGTAGGAGTGTCGACTTGGTTTCCCTCCTTATACATCCCTAAATGCACAGGCATTGATCCGTGACCAGTGTGCTGTGCACGCAGCGTGTGAAAGCCACGAGCACAGCCTCTGTGAGTTCTATATAAACCCTCATTGTCTCTGCTAAATCTTCGACATCACTACTGATGGGCCCCCTAAAGTGTGTACAGATCCCTCACTGGTCCTATTTTGATTTAGAATTGACTAATCTTGGAATTAGCCTCACTCCACTGGCACAGCTCACAAGTCGTTCATCTTCTCAACGAGGAAGCATCCCTGTCGTTCACAGTGGAGCAGAATATATAAGTCAAGGGTTTGGTGCGTCTCATATTACGCTACTGGAGTAACCACTGACTCGTATGGTGCAGGCCAGTCCTATCCTCCACGCGTGACCATCGGATCTCTCCCTGACGAAGTCCTCCTGCACATCTTTTATTTCTATCAAAGGGGTCCGTACGGGTACTCGCCTCATCGGTGGCACGTCCTGGTGCACGTTTGCCGAAGATGGAGATACATTGTGTTTGCATCACCGCGTCATCTTTATTTGTATCTCGAATGCACCGCAAAAACACGCGTGAGGAAGACACTGGATGTTTGGCCACGCTTTCTCATCTTCGTCAAAGACACATGGACAAGGAAATGGCCGGTGTTGTTCGGTCATAACATCATTGCTGCACTCAAACATCATAATCGCATATGGGGAATCGAGCTCCATCATCTACCATGTCCTCTATTCGAACGACTCTTGAGAGTGATGCAGGTCCCGTTTCCAGTACTGAAATTGCTCGACCTAGACCTCGCAGACAAGTCGGTGCCGGCGCCGGCGCTTCCCAATACCTTCCTTGGTGGGTCCGCCCCGCGACTACGACGTCTCATCTTGTCTGGTATTCCATTTCCAACATTACCAAAGGTTCTTCAATCTAGCCATGACCTTGTCGAAATCCGACTTGCCCGAATTCCCAATACTGGTTACATTTCACCTAAATCGATGGCCACAACCCTGTCCGCATTGGCCAAGCTTGAAGTCCTTGACATTGGGTTCGAATCACCGGCTTCTCGCCCCGATCGACATGCACTTCCACCAACACGCGTTGTCTTGCCTTCTCTCACCCGGTTAGTATTCCACGGCAATAGCAAGTACTTTGAAGACCTCGTTACTCGGATCGACACTCCTTCCATTAGATATGTCAAAACAGAGTTCTTCAATCAGCTCGTTTTTGACAACCCACAATTCCTCCAGTTTGTCGGTCAGACAAAGGTGCTCGGGTCGTTCAAGCGAGCGAAGCTGTCCTTCGACAAGAGTATGGCCAAATTCTCCCTTGATAATCAACATCCATATACTCCCATGGGGCCTGAGGCATATCTACATATCTACATATTGTGCGACGCACTTGATTGGCAAGTGTCGGGTTTAGCACAAATATGTGTACAATTTTCGACTTTCCTCTCCAATGTGGAAAGATGTGGCGTGCGGTGGACTGAGAAGCAGACGCGTCCGCTTGAAGATGACATGGACCACGCTCAATGGCTGGAGCTTTTTCGCCCATTCACTTCTGTGCAAAGCCTACAGATATTATCCAGTTTGGATTCGCTTATTGCCCCTGCGTTGAACGAGCTTACTGGCGACCGGGTCATGGAGGTGTTACCTGCCTTGCGTACCCTTTCTGTTTCTGACCAGAAAAGCCTCTTCGAACCATTCGTCTCTGCGCGCCAGCTATCCGACCACCCTGTCATTCTCAAATGACCCGTCGCCGTAGTGCTCTCTCTGATGACGATATTGGACTGATTGTACAACTTTGTGACAATTGGTAGTCCTTGATACCACCTTGGCTGTGCTCCACCCCTCCTCTTCATGCCGTGGGCTCGTTCTGGCCTACACTCTTGTCTTCTATCCCCCGAGGACATAAGCAAGTGGCAGAATCATTCCCCATCCCTCAGCCATCTCCACCATCTGCGTGTGGCCTCTCACTGCCCTCAGCGGCTCCTAGCTGTGGGACCCATGGGATGGGCAGCGAATAATGATATTTCCAACAAAATCCTGTGATTGAAGTACAAGGCCGATGGTTGGATCCGCCCGGAGTCGGAATACATACAGTGTTAGGAGGCAAGGTGGACTAAGATACTGTTATCCTCGATCTTTTATCCAATCCAATACATTGACTGAATGTAGTAGCATAGTGCCTTACTGTCGCCCTGTATCTAGTCATTGAGCTCAAGCACCGTAGCTCATAGATGCCATCTCTTACATCGATTGAGGCTCGGGCCGTTCTGCCTTATATTCGATTTTCGACGAATCACATGACTCTATTTCCCACGTTCCTTTTCTTTTTCCTGAATCATTCATGCTGTCCACTTTCCTGCGCGGACACCTATGGAGGAATCCTGGGTTCATAGCTCTGATCGATTGATCTGTGAGCAGTATGCTGTGCGTGAGGACCACAAGCACAGCCTATGTGGGTTCTATATAACCCCCATCGTCGCTGCTAAATTTTCTCTAAATCCTCAACGTCACCACCGATGAGTCTCCCAAAGTGTGTACAGACCCCTCACTGGCCCTCTTTTAATTCAATATTGACTAATCTCGAATTAGCTTCACTCCACAGCCCATGAACCGTCGATTTTCGCTTCCTATGGGCTTCAAGCAAAGAAACAATACCACGCATCGCGGAGAAGAATATCCAAGTCGACAAGGACTCGGTGCGTCTCATATCGCGCCGCTAGGAACAACCACTGATTTCTAGTATGCAGACCAGTTTGATTCCCCACGCGTCACTATCGGATCTCTCCCCGTAGAAATCCTCTTGGACATCTTTTACTTCTATCAGAGGGGTCCGTACGTCATCGGTGGCGTAACCTGGTGCACGTTTGCCGAAGATGGCGATACACCGTGTTCGCATTTCCGCATCGTCTTGATTTGTATCTTGAATGCAACGCGAACACGCGCGTAAGAAGGACGCTGGATGTTTGGCCATCCTTGCCTATTATCGTCAGAGATACGTGGACACTGGAAAGGAAATCCCAAGTCGATAACATCGTTGCTGCACTCGAACATCATGACCGCATATGCATAATCGATCTCGAGTGTCCAACACGTCCTCTATTGGAACGATTCTCGACAGCGATGCAGGTCTCATTTCCAGCGCTGACATTTCTTATACTGGAATTCGGAGACAAGTCGGTGCCTCCGCCAGTTCTTGATACCTTCTTGGGCGGATTCGCCCCGCATCTACAACGTCTCATCTTGTGCGGTATTCCATTTCCAGCATTACCGAAACTTCTTCCATCTTGCCGAGATCTTCTCGAAGTCCAACTTAACCGAATACCCAATACCGGTTACATCTCCCCTAAATCGATGGCCACCGGCCTGTCCGCATTGACCCAGTTGGAGAGCCTTCACATTGGATTTGAATCACCGGCTTCTCGTCCTGATCGACATCCACTTCCATTGACACGCGTTATCCTTCCCGCTCTTACCCACTTTGAGTTCCACGGCGATAGCGAGTACTTTGAAGACCTCGTCGCTCGGATCGACACACCTTCCATTAGATTTGTCAAAACAGAGTTCTTCAATCAGCTCGTTTTTGTCAACCCACAATTCCTCCAGTTTGTCGGTCGTTACTCGGGTCATTCAGGCGACCGTATATGTTCCTTGGCAGGAATATGGCCACAATCCTCCTTCATGATGACCTTCTTGACTCTTCCGTAAACGAGGCCTATGGCGCCCGTCTACATATCCACATATTTTGCGACGCATTAGATTGGCAAGTTTCGGGTTTAGCCCAAATATGCGAACAGTTTTCGACTTTCCTCTTCAACGTGAAACGATGTAGCGTGGAGCGGATTCAGGGTTTGACGGTACCGCATGAAGACATGGATCACACACAATGGCTGGAGCTTTTCTGCCCATTTACTTCTGTGCAGAGTCTAGGAATATCATCCGGCCTGGAAGGGCTCATTGCCCCTGCGCTGCAAGAGCTCACCGGTGATCGGGTCATGGAGGTGTTACCTGTGCTGCGCACCCTCAGGCTTCCTTCTTCGTGGCTCAGTTCTGAAAAGAACCCCTTTGAACCATTCATCACCACGCGCCAGCTATCCAACCATCCTATCATGCTCAAAGACTTCACCTCTGATGACAACATCGGACTGCCAGCTGTCACAGAGTTGCGCCCTCAAGATAGGCCTCAATCCTCGAGGTCACTTTGGCCGTGCTCCCCTCTTACATGCTTTGTGCTCCTTGCTGTGCTACATAGTCTCTTTTCTTGTATCGCTCGAGGAAACTAGTCATCAGTTCATCCTTCGCATCTACTTTTCTCGGAAGTCCCTTCTGCATTGCTTTTCTTTATCTCCACGCGCGTGGCCGAATTATTCCCTTAACTCACAGCCATTTACGTTACGGCTACGACATTATCTTTTTGTCTAAAATACCAAAGTAGTATACTACCGTCCTGCGGCCCTGTACATAATTGCCAGCTCAGGTTCTGTCGACAAAGGCTGTCATTGCTGCACGGCCCCCACTAGAAACTTGGATAACGTAATCAGCATAAGGATTTTTATAGTACCAGTATTTCGTTCGGTACATCCGTGGATCATCTGTTAACATTAGAGATGGTGTGGTATCTACTGTCAGAATCACGTTGTGTCTCTTGTTAGTTGATCCATGAGCAGTGTGCCTAGCACCAAATCTGCACGCCTGAGCACAGCCCCTCTGCGGACCTATATATACCCCTATTGTCTCTGCTAAATCGTCAACGCCACTACTGACAAGTCCCCCCAAGTGAGTACAGACCCCTCACTGGTCCTATTTTCATCTGGTATTTACTAATCTCGAAGTAGTCTCACTGGCATTCCGCAACTCATGGACTGTCTGTTTTCTATTCCTATGGAAGAATATTTAAGTCAACAAGGACTTGGTGCGTCTCATATCCTGCCGCTAGGAACAACCACTGATTTGTAGTGTGGTTCAGACCATTTTGGCCCCCCACGAGTCACCATCGAATCTCTCCCTGTAGATGTCCTCCTGGACATCTTTTACTTCTATCAAAGGGAGCATGGGTACGGCCGTAATCGGTGGCATATCCTGGTCCACGTTTGCCGAAGTTGGCGACACATCGTGTTTTCGTTTCCACATTGTCTTGATCTGTACCTCGAATGCACTGAAAAGACACCCGTGAGGAGGGCACTGGACGCTTGGCCATGCTTGCCCATCGTTATCAGAGATACATGGATATGGACAGGGAAATGGCCAGTGTTATTTGGTGATAACATCATTGCTGCCCTCAAGCATCACGATCGCATATGCGAAATCGAGCTCTATCTTCTGTGTCCTCTATTGGAACAATTCTCGAGTGTGACGCAGGTGCCATTCCCAGCACTGACATCGCTTACACTGGACCTCACAGACAAGTCGGTGCCGGCGCCGGCGCTGGTGGTTCCGGATACCATCCTTGGTGGGTCCGCCCCGCGACTACAGTGTCTCATCTTGTCTGGCATTCCATTTCCAACATTACCAAAATTTCTTCAATCTAGCCATGACCTTGTCGAAATCCGACTTTCCCGAATTCCCAATATCGGGTACATTTCACCTAAATCGATGGTCACAGCCCTCTCCGCATTGGCCAAGCTTGAGGTCTTTGACATTGGATTCGAATCACGGCATTCCCATCCTGATCGACATGCACTTCCATCGACACGCGTTGTCTTGCCTTCTCTCACCCGAATGGAGTTCCACGGCGCCAGTGAGTACTTTGAAGACCTGATCGCTCGGATCGACACTCCCTCCATTAGATTTGTCAAAACGATGTTCTTCAATCAGCTCGTTTTTGACAACCCACAATTCCTCGAGTTTGTCGGTCGTACAAAGTCGCTCAGGTCATTCAAGCGAGCGGATCTGTTCCTCGACAACAGTACGGCCAAAATCCTCCATTACGATGATCGCCTTGATTCTCCTGGAAATCCTGTCGATCTACAAATCCGCATATTGTGCAATGTATTGGATTGGAAACTCTTGGGTTTAGCACGACTATTCGCAGAGCTTTCGACGTTCCTCTCCAATGTGGAACGATGTAACGTGGAGTGGAAACATAATTGGACGGAACCGCCTGAAGACATGGATCACACTCAATGGCTGGAGCTATTCCGCCCATTTACATCTGTGCAGAGCCTGGAAATATCATCCTGCATGGAAGGGCTCATTGCCCCTGCGCTGGCAGAGCTCACCGGCGCTCGGCTCATGGTGGTATTTCCCGTGCTGCGTGCCTTTACTTTTTCCCGGCTCAATTCTGGACTCGAGTCATCGAACCGATTTGAAACGTTCATCAGGGCGCGCCAGCTATCCAACTACCCTGTCACTCTCAAAGACCGTTCTAACCCCCCCTTTCGGGTCGGTCACAGAAGGTCAAATGCAGTTGACCTCTCAAATGTCATGTTTCATACTCCGCAATGAGCGCTACGTGTCGGTAGATTCCAGCTAGTAAGCTCGTCACTTTTGTAGCGTTGTAATTTCCAATACAAGCAGGAGTAACTTGCCATTTTTCGTTTCGGAAAGCATGTAGCTCAATTACAGTATGCTGTCCCTTACATCGATTAAGGCTGACTCGGACCGACGCAGCACATTTTCGACAAATCACGTGAGTCGCTTTCCCACGCCGCGTTTTTTTTTCCTGAGTCTGCATTGCATGCTGTCCACTTTCCCGACCGCAGACACCTACGGAGGAATCCCGTATTCATAGATCCGCAATACTACGATGTCAAAGGCTCGGATTAGGAGCGTCGACCTGATTGCCCTCGTTATGCATTTCGAAATTCCTAGGCATTGATCCGTGGCTGTGCTGTGCACAGCACGAGCACAGCCTCTTTATGGGTTCTATATAACCCCCATCTCCTCTGCTATATATTCGCTAAGTCCTCAACGTCACTACCGATGAGTTCCCCAAGGTGTGTACAGGCCCCTCAGAAGCCCTATTTTTACTTGGTATTGACTAATTTCGAATTAGGTTCACTCCACAGCTCATGAACGGCCGATTTTCTATCCCCATGGGCTTCAAGAAAATAAAAAATGTCATGCATCAAGGAGAAGAATATCCAAATCGACAAGGACTTGGTGCGTCTCATATCCTGCCGCTAGGAACAACCACTGATTTGTAGTATGGTGCAGACCATTTTGATCCTCCACGCGTCACCATCGAATCTCTTCCTATAGATGTCCTCCTGGAAATCTTTTACTTCTATAAAAGGGGTCCGCATGGGTACTCGCCTCATCGGTGGCATATTCTGGTACACGTTTGCCGAAAATGGCGATACACCGTCTTTGAATTTCCGCGTCGTCTTCATTTGTATCTCGAATGCACCGCAAACACACGTGTGAGGAGGACACTGGATGTTTGGCCATCCTTGCCCATCGTCATCAGAGATACATCGACAAGGAAATGGCCGGTGTTGTTCGGTGATAACATCGTTGCCGCCCTCGAGTGTCATGATCGCATATGCGAAATCGAGCTCTATCATCTACCACGTCCTCTATTGGAACAATTCTCGAGAGCGATGCAGGTCCCATTTCCAGCACTGAAATTGCTTAAACTGGAATTCGCAGACAAGTCGGTGCCGGCGCCGGTGCTTCCCGACACCTTCCTTGGTGAATCGGCCCCGCGACTACTGCATCTCGCCTTGTCTGGCATTTCATTTCCAACATTACCGAAAGTCCTTCAATCTAGCCACGACCTTGTCGAAATCCGACTTGCCCGAATTCCCAATACTGGTTACGTTTCACCTAGATCGTTGGCCACAGCCCTCTCCGCATTGGCCAAGCTTGAAGTCCTTAATATTGGATTCGAATCACCGGCTTCTCGCCCTAATCGACATATACTTCCATCGACACGCATTGTCTTGCCTTCTCTCACCAAGTTGGATTTCCACGGCGCTAGCGAGTACTTTGAAGACCTCATCGCTCGGATCGACACTCCTTCCATTAGACTTGTCAAAACAGAGTTTTTCAATCAGCTCGTTTTTCACAACCCACAATTCCTTCAGTTTGTTGGTCGTACAAAGTCGCTTGGGTCATTCAAACAAGCAGATCTAATCTTCGACAAGGGTGTGGTCAAAATCCACCATTATGATCGCCTTGACCCGACCACTGGCAGAGTACCTGCCAGTGAGGCCTATCTACATATCCACATATTGTGCGACGCATTGGATTGGCAAGTCTCGGGTTTAGCACAAATATGTGCGGAGCTTTCGATGTTCCTTTCCTACGTGGAGCGATGTAACATTGAGTGGACTCAGAATTGGACGGTACCGCGTGAAGACATGGATCCGAGTCACACTCAATGGCTGGAGCTATTCCGCCCATTTACTTCAGTTAAAAGTCTAAAGATATCATCCGGACTGGAAGAGCTTATTGCCCCTGCGCTGCAAGAGCTCACTGGTGATCGGGTCATGGAGGTGTTACCCGTCCTCCGTACCCTTTCTTTTTCGCGGCTCAGTTATGAGCCGAAGTCACCAATCCCATTTGAACCATTCTTCAGGGCGCGCCAGCTATCCAACTACCCTGTCGGTCTCAAAGACCTGACTGACCCGTCACTGCAGAGCAAGCCGCAGCGGCAGAGCTCTGATGACAGTTCTGACCCTACCCGCTCTAGTCAGACCCCCCTTCGGGTCAGTCACAGAAGGTCAAATGCAGTTGACCTCTCAAACGCCATATTTCAATTGTCCACCACCCACCCCTCAGACTGTACAAGCGTTGCTGGAAACTGGGCCACCTGGCCATTCAAATTCTAGGATGCAAGCTACTTCTCGACTCCTCACTCTTCGTCCTCTTCAACACGACCCAAGAGTAGGTGAAGCACTGAGCCGCTTCGTCAAATCCTCCCGCGCCCGCATGCTTCCGAGACAGGTTTGGGACCCGGGACAGCACTTCCCGTAAACAAAAATAGTTTGTTAGTCCCCAGAATGCCTTACACGTAGTTAATCACGGTATGCCCCCGCCACGCCTCCGTCCAGTTTTACGCTACTCCACCCGCGCACCCCACCCCCAGAGTACAAATGCAGACTCTAAAAAAAAACTAAATTTCAGACTCTGTTTCGCTGTTAAA
>QLPA01000713.1:0-30742 GCA_003313945.1 Lactifluus pinguis
AGTAAGTGCTGTAGAAAGTAGTATCAGTAATTGCTGGGCTGAATTCAAAGTACTTTTGTACTTTTACTATAGTTCAGTATACTAATTTAGCCAGGACTATTGCCCCACTGCTGTTCCCGACGCAGCCTGACGCAGCCACCTCGATGTGCTGTTCCAACGCCCCCACTGTTCCCAACTGCCCTGCCCCCACCACCACCACAGCCCCCCTACCACACCTGCAAGTTTGGTGCAGGTCCCACACCTATGGGTATGGGTTGGGTCGGGGTCTGGAAATCGAGACCCTGACCCATACCTATGAGACCCTTACCCACCAAACCCCAGGGTTACCCCTACCCATGTTGTACCTTAGACCTTACAATAACATTAGTAGGAAAAATTTCACCTACTGTATAATGAGTACCCTAGTATAGCCATATATTGCCCTAGGTACTATGTGGGCCATTAGTACATCAGCAAAATGTCCCTGCAGCTTAAAGTCACTTAAAAAATTTCACTTAAAATTTGCTTAAAATGTGCTTAAAATGTGCTTAAAATTACATAAAACTGCCTTTTAAGTGGTTTTAAGTACATTAAGCAAACCTTCAGAAAATTAAGTCATTTAAGCACAACTAAGCGAAGTTAAGCGATGCTCATTTTTTAAGCAAAGTGGTCACGTGATTTTTAACCAACTACTTACCAGTCATATCTGTGTACTTAATTACACTTAAGAAATCTTGTTGACTGCTTACAGCACCTACCAGTTGTATCTGTTTGCTTAATTATCAGGTGTTGCTTAAGTATTACTTAAAATCACTTAGAATAATAGGTTCACTGCTTACTAAGTTACTAGTTATTATGTTTGCTTAATTGTTACTTAAAAATGTGGTTGGCTGCTTACAGTGCTTACCAGTCACTTAACTATCACATAATTTACTTAAAGTCTGAAAAATATTGCCAAGTCATGAAATTTTTGCTAAGTCAAAATTTTGTCAAGTCAAAATTTCGCTAAGTCGTTCCAGTAGTGTGCACCAATCACGTGCACATGTTGTTTATTCTTGTTGGCACGATGTTGATTTTCGTCCTGCATCTTTTTTCTCTGTGTCCTTTTGCTCCCTCTGTCCCCCTGTCGCTACCGCGGTTGTTGTCAAACCGCCCCACCCCAACACGTCCCACGGCTGCCTCCGTCTCCTCTCTTCTGCCTCTGCCTCTGCTGCCTCCACTGCATCCTCCTGTGCCTGCGCCACCTCCACTGCTTTTGCCTCCACATTGCACGCCTCCTGGACTCACTAGCACTGCTGGGCAGTCCATAGCGTCATCCTACCTGTGCCGATAGTGATGAGCACGGGTGGCCCGCGGCCAAAAATCTAGTGACCCGTGCCCGTGCCCATGGAATGACCACCCCGTGGCCACGGGCACGGGTTTCCCGCGAAATCGGGTGAGGGTTCGGCCGCAGCCCATGGGTTCTCAAACCCACGGGGGCCTTTGATACGGGTTATCTGTAGCAGGGAAACACAGTCCTCTTTATTGATGGGGAAACAAGACACGATCAACATGGCCGCAGTGGGTCTCGGCAGGGATGCACACACATTTCTGGAGCTACAAGAACTTGAAAGTGAGCGAGATGACACAATCAGGGAAAAGAATCACACCAACATAGGTGAGTCGAGTGCAGAGGACGTGGACGTGGACAAGTCGAGGCAGAGGGGCGAGGGCCCGAGGGGCACAGATCCGAACATGGGTGCGATGGGTGAGAAAAACCGATGGGCGCATGCGAGTCCTAGGGAGTGGCTGTGGCGGAATTGTGGTAGGCATGTGAACGGGTGGTAAATTCGAACGCTGCGGCGGTGGAGATAGCTAAGACAGTGGTGTGCTGGTGACGGCTGTGGGACATCACAATAGCGTCCGTTGCTAGCATCAGATGCTCTGACAAGCGCAACTGCGATGTCAGCACAATGATTCTAATGCCAGAGACAGACACCATACGAACATAGGCCGCACGCTGAATGTACTCTGGGGAGTATGGGTGAGTCCGAGAGAAGCGGAGGGGAATTGACAAGAGTTTGGAGGGACGTAAGCAGGAATGATAGTGACGATTGTGGTACGCTTTCTGGGTTGGGAAAGGAACAAGCATCGGACGTGTTGAGTATTCGAAACGTGTAGTAGAAGCTGGAGCTGTAACGAGCGGGGTTAGACGAGAACAAGAGATGAGGCATGACAAGAGCGAAAACGAGACGAGTTCTTAGTATTCGAGACAAGCTTAGTGATCCAAAGTAAAAGGGGTGTATTGGATGCCCTTCTAGGCCAATGGGCAAGGCCTTTTTATGTGTTTTCTGTAAGTAGTTCAAACAAACGAAAGAGGAAAAGTCTTTGAGGACAATGCTGGGAAGCACTGCCCCCTAGGACATTCTAAAGTAGTGTGAAACGAATGGTAGACGAAGGAGAAAGGGATGTGAGGCCTCAGCCGAGGAGGCGCTGCATCGGCAATGCTCCGGACAGCCTGGCGTCGTGTGCGACATTGCTCGATAGTTCATAAAACGAGGGTAAGAGGCGGTGGAAGAGTGACCAGACGCTGATAGGCGTCGTCTCGAAGCACTGGTATAACAGAAAATGTCGGAAAAGAGGGCTAAAAGATGAAAGTAAGCACTGCCAAAAGACTGAAATGAATGTCTCAACAGCAGGAGATACTCAATATATACAAGTCCATACATTTCAAGGCTCCAACTGATGTCTTCAGCTGAGAACATGTCGGAGTCGGGGATCGAGATGATGTTGGTTTTAGCGGAAGGGCATGACGGTGGGTTGATGAGCCATGACGTCCTAATCAGGTCGATGTTTTAGGGCAGGCACGAGGATGAGTTTGAAGACGAAATCCAAGAGTGCCAGTGGTCCACCTTACAGCACAATGTCCGAAGACAGTAGCTGCTACAGTATGGCCTCCGCCAGAACCAAAACTGTCCAAACCCGTGGTCCCGTGTACGGGTGCAGGATTACTAAGGGTTGAGATTCTACAACCCGTGCTCAAGCCCACACAACCCGAACCCGTAGCCCGTCACGGGGTTCCAAACCCATGCTCAACACTACGTGCCGACACCTTCTGCACCTTCTCCCTGGTATGTTGTCACGCTGCCTGCCCACCCCAACGCATCCTGACTTTTTTTTTTGCCTCCACCTCTGCTGCCTCCTCTTGTGCTGCTGCCTGCACCACCTGCACCACCTCCTCCTGGGCCTCCTGGAGCACTTTCGTCTCCTCCACTGTTGCCCCTTCCCGTGCCTCCTGGGTCGTCTGCATCTCCCGCACTTCCTGCGCCCCTTGGACCTTCCACGCCTCCTGCATTTCGTGCACTTCCCATGTTTCTCGCATCTTGTGTGCCTCCCACATTTCTCATGTTTCATGCACCTTGTGCGCCTCTCGTGTTTCATACGCCTCATGCGCCTCTCGTATTTCATGCGCCCTGTGTGCCTCTCACATTTCGTGCACCTTGTGCACCTCCCGCATTTTGTGCGCCCCCGTGCGCCTCTCGTATTTCATGCGCCCCATGTGCCTCTCACGTTTCGTGCGCCTTGTGCACCTCCCGCATTTTGTGCACCCCGTGCACCTCCCATGTTTTGTGTGTCATGCGCCTCTCGTGTTTCGTGCGTTTTGTGCGCCTCTCGCATTTCGTGCACCCTGTGTGCCTTCGTGTTTCATGTGTCTCATGCACCTCCTGTGTTTTGTTCATTTCCTGTGCCTCCGACATTTTGTGTGCTTTCGTGTTTTGTGTGCTTCCCACTTTTCTTGTGGTTGGTGCACCTTGTGCTTTGTGTGATTCCCTGCATTTTGTGTGCATTTTGTGTTTCCCGTGTTTTGTGTGCCTTAGTCCTAGTTATCAATGTTGTAGTGTAGTCTCAATATAATTTGCTTAAAATGATCTTAAAAGTGCTTAAATCTCACTTGAACATGCTTGAATTCACTGAAATGTTGAAATTGACCCAATTTTAAGTAAAAAAAAAACAGAAAATAAGTGAAAATAAGTGAAAATAAGTGAAAAATAAGCAATTTCTGAAGGCTGACTTGTCTTAAAATGACTTAAAGTGCTTAAAGTGCTTAAAATATCTAGGAGTACTTAAAAGAACTTTTTAAGTGACTTTAAGTAGAAATAAGCTGCTGGGACATTTTGCTGATGTAGCCCTCCTGGCTCTTACAAGATGCCCTGCAGTGCCTTACAAAGCCTACTGTATGATGTCCACCCTACTGTCAACATATTAGCATATAAACACACCAGTATGATATTAGGTATCACTTTAGAACCCTTCATCAGGAAAACCCATCTGGCCTTAAATTGTATTAGATGCTCCTTAAGGCTTGCTTAATTGTATTGTGGACATTGATAAGAAGATTCTTTGTCTTATTAATGTCCACAATGCAATTAAGCAAGCCTTAAGGAGCATCTAATACAATTTAAGGCCAGATGGGTTTTCCTGATGCAACCCCTACAAGGTATTCTGCAATGCCTTACAATTACATTAGTAGGTACAACATATCCTACTGTATGTTTGAAATTCTAATGTTAATATAATAGCATATGAATACATTTGTAATATTCATCATAGTGTAGTAATCACATAGTATGGCACCAAAACCCTAACCTTATATAACAAAATGACACTGCAATCTGTTAAAAACTGACTCTGACTTCATGCTCACTAAGACTCATTTAGCCTTGCTTGTGTGTGACATCCCTATCCCAGCAGTTATAAGAGACCATGGAGAATATCCAATGATCTTTGATAAACTACTTCGTACATCACTTCCCGATGGACATGATGACTTTGCTATGGACTCTTACGATGTCCGTTACGCGATGGAGTACCCGATGGGGGGTGCACTGGACACCTACGATGGCGTCATTATCACCGGGTCTGGTGAGGGCCTGCTTCGCTGCTGAATAGAGAAACTAATCCTGGATCGCCCCCATTTAGCTGCATCTGCCTATGAGGGCGCTGAATGGATAAACAAGCTCGTGTCTTGGGTAGCTGACGTTGCCAAGCACCGACCACGTATCAAGATAATCGGTGTGTATGATATTGACTCTGCACAGATGACGCTGGAGCTGGTGCATACACAGGAATATGTTTCGGCCATCAGATCGTCGCGCGTGCCTTTGGTGGCGAATGTGTATCGAACAACGGGACGTGGGAGGTCGCAATTACCGAGGTCAGCCTCACGGACCTTGGCCAGCGCATCTTTGGCGCACCGACTATTGTACGCTACCATTTTGTTTGTGCCCCATAGTTAATGACAGTATCGCATGACAGAACATCCAACAAATGCACCGAGACCATGTGCCATTTGTCCCGCCATCGTTCCATCTCCTTGGATCAACGCTTATATCTAGGAATCAGGGTATGGTGCGATTCGCTGATCCAGATATACCCCTCCCTGCCTCAGACGCTCCAATACCTCAAATTCATATTCTCACGCTGCAGGGGCATCCCGAGTTTACCACCGGGATTGTAAAAGAAATTATCAGAGCGCGAAATGAGAGCGGGGTGATGGACAATGACACGGCAGAAGATGCTTGGAGTCGTGCAGACGGACGCAATGACGGCAGGTTCGTAGGGAGGGTGATTTGGGGGGTCTTCTTTCAGTAAATGGATTGTGCGAGAAAATCAGTTTAGGCGGTCAGGATGGCGTATGCATGCATTCACCCCTACTCCAAGGTCCGTAATTGTTCAACAAGATGACCTGAATGTCATACAAATCTTTGTCAGTGCATTAGTACTTGTCATTATTGCAATCGAACTATCTTGGTTTACTTGGCGCGGTGGGAAAATGGCTCAATGTCAATCTCAGGCTCTCAACCTTTCGATTGTCGTGACTGAGTGCCATATGCGCCCAGTGCAAACTCCCTGGCCGTTCTACGAAAGGCGTTTCCTTCTGTCTATCCACCTGTCTAACTCCATGACCACTACACTTTGACGCTCCCATACTGGAAGATGGTCCACCCTGGCAGAAAGCTAGCAAAGTGCCGTTCCGGGAGATGATCCTCGCGGATGGTACGCAGAAGAGAAACAAACCCGAAAGCGCCAGCCTGAGGGCGGAAAGGTGATTGGGCCTTTTTCGGCGGTCGCTACCACCCTCATCGTGTTTAGAAAAGGTTTATCCTGTCAGAGAGATTAAAGCAGGCACTTGATCAAAATATGGTTTCACAGGTGAGGACAGGGTCATTTCGCTTGTTGGGCGTTGGAGTGGGTGACACTACGTGATGACAAGGGACATGGAACCCTGAGCCCACCATCGTTTAATTTCCTGACACTGTCAGTCGTTATTATCACATACCTACAACAATTGCTCAACATCAGCGTAACTCCCTGGACTTCTGGACTCTGATCAGTCTCACGGTGTTTATTGTTCAGACGTCTTGTGCAAGCCGGCACCTTTCAAACCACGCAACGTGGAAACAGCTTGAGACCAAGTTACCTGCTAAAGGGTGACTCAGGGCTAAAACAGCACACGCTGCTCTTCACCGTTGGGAAAACCTGTCAGTACCGTGTACGAGATGTTATTACCGAAAACAATGGGGGGCCATTACAATCCGAGCGAGTAGGTATGAAAGGAGAAAATAAGCAAGAGATAACAGGATATTCATGTTGTAGAGGGCTCCGGCGTTTTGCGTTGACCGGCTAGCATTCGCCTTGTGAATGACAGCATCAGATTATCGTGAGTAGGAAAGGTGGCTGTACGCACTGCCGGGCAGCTAGGATCATCTGCGCTTTGCGCTCACGCAGACTCGCTTCGCGTTTCTCAGCTGTATCCTCCCACACAGCGCAGTCACCCGCGCCCTGTTCCGATGGAGTCAGAGCTTCCGCAGAAGAAAGCCGGGACTCGAGCCCGAATCTGGAAATAAGTGTGTCCTTGGTCGACGTTAGCGTCGTAAATGTTGCGGTCCCGCGATGTTCGGTTGGCCCCCCAGCAGGTCGGAGGGTCGTATCGGCGTCTGTTGAGCGAGGATAAAGTGCGAAGTAGGCCTCGGGTGGCTGGGAGAAGATGGGCGAGCAGGATCGGAAGAGGAAGGACTATGGAATGCGTACGGGATCGATGAAGCCACGCTCGAGAATCTTGTTGGTCGTGAGTTCGACTGAACCGGTACGGAGGAGGTCGTAATGGATGGAAGCACTTTTGGAGATGAAATATCAACTTCATCCTCTATGCGTGTAGCTCTACCAAACGCACTTTGGGATGTGGGGGAACATGCCAGTGACGGTCTCTATCTGTGTTTAAGAAATCAGCCGAGTTAATGAGAAAACCATTAGACGGCGCGCCATTTCTGGTGTCACTTTCTTCGGCTTGAAGCGCAGCGCACGGGCAACAGCTTGCTCTGTTGTAGACTCACGACCTCATGTGCCCAAGCTGAATGACAACGGGGGAAAGCGACAAAAAGGGAACATACTAGACGAGGTAACCCAACGAACGATAAAGATAATAACAGCAAAGGCGACGACAACGTTGACGACTTCTCCCATGTTTGTAATGAGAAGTGCTGTTGAATTATATAGTGTCAAGCAAGTAACTGTACCAACGTAGCGTAGCGTGATGTGGCTAACTTCTTTTCCCCCTCGGCAATGACCGAACCCGTCTTATGTCAGCTTTTCAGCTCAGCAGAAGTCCATCGCCCATTCGCACAATTTCGGTCAACACGGCGTTCTCATTAAGAACCACGAGATCAGCTTTCCCCTCTCCCTATGTTGATATGAATTAGAATTTTAATTTTTTCGATTAAAAGACTATTTGTCAGGCATACCTTGGGCGCAGGAAGGCTCGAAAAGCGATTCATTACCCGAAATTGCGTTGGCTTGGAGATGCTTGGATCCCATATACCGCCAAAACGGTCTCCACCTAACGGGTCATAGAAAAATTTGGCTGTGTCAGCATAGACGCACTGCCCTCTATGTAAGTAGCTGGGATGGGAAAGCAGGGGGCCCTTCGCGTACAGTAAGATCATCAAGATATTCCTCAGCGGGGTCAAAGCCAGGTCGCAAAAGCGCCCAACCGTCCATGGATGAGGAATTCTCCAAATTTCGAACTCTTTCCCAGACAGATGGATCGGCTGCGACATTCTGATAATATCGCGGGAGAACAGCAGGTTGGAATTTCACGACAAAGTCGTAATCATCTTCCGGATGAACAAACATGCCCTGTTATTATCGATTGAATCACATCAATCAGAGAGGGTCTGAGACAGAGACCCACATGAACATCTAGTACGCCAAACTCCACCCCGTGTAAGTAGTCGTGCGCTGCCTGTGCGAGGGCACGGACCCGGTGGGCTGCAACAACATCCGGTGCATCTACCGTCCACATACGCCCGTCAGGATCGGCTTCAGTCTTCAACGCCCAGACGCCTTTGGCGCCCGGTACCATGCTCGAATGTTCACTAGATCCTGGATCAGAATCCCCGTAAAGGGGGATTGTCATCCCATGAGACCAGTCCCAGTCACGCAGCAACCGAATAACGCATGCAAAACCACGTTCGCGCGTGTTCGGAACCTGCGTAGGGCTCACACCTGCGAACACAGCTGAGCAAAGTACCTCGACGGCCTCTTCACTCACATGCAACCGAAGGAGCCAGTGAGCCGCCAACCAACGCTTTACGAGCCGCACGGTGCCTCCAAAGGCCGTGAACCGATGGTGGAGCGCGGTAACGACGCGATGATGTCGTGGTGAAGCGATGAAACGTTGTGTGTGAATTCGGCGGGCCTTTCGCGCATTTTCTAGGTCATGTGGAGAATATGCTGCAGGCGGGGCGTGGAGGATTCGATCAATTAATGTAGCCTCGCGATCGTGCCATATGCGTAGAGCAAATGCCCAACCCTCTGGTGTTATAATCTCAAGTTGGGCATGATCGACAATGAGAGGAACCCCAGCTGGTAACACGATAGCAACCCGCACATGTAGACCGGCGACGGCTTTAGTCAATGCTTGGGCAAGCCGTTCGAGAAAAGCGAGTTTCATCTTCTGTATAGCCGCGAGGTCGTCAGGCCAACGAGCGGACTTCTCGAATTCAAGATTGAGAGAGATGAGTGGAATGTATCTTGAGCATAGTGGGAGCGCTGACACTGTGCCCCGAGAAACGGAGATAGGGGTGAAGACACTGGTGTACCGAAGCTCTGGGGCGATTGGGTTGACACTGACAACGGCCAGGGGCAACTCTTTATCAAGTCCCTTTATGGTGGTAGCAAGCTTCTGGAAAGCCATCAATGCTTCTTTGAATCCGGAAGTACGATAGTGCGAGGTGACGGTTGTGGGAAGTCGGAGGATTGCATCGAATTCGGACTGCCACGAAGTCACGGCATCAGAGTGCACCCCAAAGTGCCTTGACAGAATGTGCCGGACGATCATCGCCGGAATATGTGACCGTTCGTCTGTGTCCTGAACATCCCAGACCACACTCTCGGTAATGCTCCCGTCCTGGAAACGCCGGAGCTCAGCTTTGTTGCCCCACAAATCGCGGAACGCCTCAGCCATGGGTGAAGGTGTCTCTGTAATCGCTGGCCCATGATCTACGAGACGGAATGCACGCTCTTGATCAAGTATCAGCCCAACAAATACGGTATAGGGACCACTTGGAAGTCCTTGAGATAGCGGATGGGGCTGTGAAGGCGCGTGTAGAAGAGTGACAACCTTCACTCGTGAACCTAGCGCTCGGCGTAGACAAATGGACAGGGATGCAAGCACCGCGCCCAGGAAAGATCCATTTTCTAATATGTCATGCATTGATATTCGAGCCGGGGCGGCAGAGGATAAATCAACCCTGAATCGTGTTATCAAGAAGTGGTCATATCCGGGAAGACAGAAAGCCTACAAGAGCACGAGATCAAAACGGGAAGTAAGGTCCCTATGGTCGGTAAGGAAAGCTTCAGTGAAAGGGTCACCAGTAGGGGTATCACGGTCTAAGACCTCTAAGGTAACCCGAGCATCATGTTTGAGCTATGAGACCAGTCAGCAATATGGAACACGTTGAAATAGCCACTTGCCATCTCAATAGATGTGAGAGGGACACCCGCAAGGAGATTAATATCAGATGATGAGGTAACAAAGACAGATTCGTATCTCCCTAAATAGTCTTCCGGGGGGAACTAAGGCCCAAGTCTTTGAACAGCTTAGCAATAACTAAAATTGACTGTAACGCACCAGATGTCCACTTTTACTTTTCACGAAAACTGGTTCCCGAGCAAAGTCATGCTGAGCTGAGAGAGAGGGTGAGCCATACCCCATTTCTTGTGGGACGTACATACACAAGAGATTTAATGCAGCCTTGAAGAGCTGGTAGGAGCTGAGGCCGTTGCCAAATGGGCGCCTTTTTGGATTGGTTGTGCCGTGATGCTCATCCCCACGGATCAACAACTCCAGCACCGAATTCCACAGGGGACCTGAACCTTCGAAGCCCCTGATGCACGTCCGACGGCCTTCTCCATACCCTCGCTGATGGGCCCAAACCCGTAGGAGGGCCAGAGCATCGCGATATCCGGGCGTATCATTTTTTAATATATTCACTGACAAAACGTCCCGTCGAGGTGAGAAGGCAAGCATAAGCACAGCGTTGTACAAAGGAGTAGCAAGGTTGTCATGACCCGAGTCAGCGGACTCGGAAACGTGGACATGGAGATTGCTTCGGGTAGGAGATAGCCGTGACAATCGAATAGGAGAAGAGGGAGAAAGGGTAGGAATTATCCGTATTACTGTATTCATTTTCGAAAAATCGGTTGGTGTGTCCTCTGCCGGGAGGGTCAGCTTTCAACGGGAGTTGACATAGGGAGGAAGCACCATGCTTAGATTGAAGAATCAGCACCGTCAGTCGAGGATCCCCCCTTTTGGATTCATAAAAAGCGTCTACGTTGAGCTTGCTTGAGGGGTCAGACACATGTTTGGCGATTACAGCGAGGTAAAAAGCCCGTTTGTGGAAGAATCGACCATTCATATAATCTTTTTCCTGAAACAAGCCCTGTGGCAAGAAAAAATTGGTGTTATATAGCGGCACCTGAGAGAGATATGCTCACTGATGGCATTTCCACTACTACATCCACGACCCAAGGTTCATCATCTTTACGTTTAACGGCGAGGTTGTTTATCCAGCTCCCGACGATTGCTATGTTCGCCGGCTTTTCAAATGCAACTTTCCAATTGGCATCTTCAGTCGGGGTGGGTAGAGGATAGGGGACGGAGATAGTTTGCAACGACATGGCCCTGCCATCTTGTTGGAAACTGTTTTTCTTCCTTGACGTTCTAGACAGGGAAGAAGACTCGGAAAGAACCCTTGCAGCTGCCAGAGGATGCTGGGGCTCAATGGGAGGAAGAGAAGAAAGATGTGCGTGCAGAGATAATAGAAATCGGTCAAGCTTTTGGTTGCGTGTAGTTTTTGGCCGAATGTTTGGTAGCAGAGCATCAATCTGCGCTCCTAACCGTAAGATAACAACAGACACAAATACAATATATGCCTAACCTGGAGCTTGAAAGAGTTGGACATAAAAAGGTCTTGTGCCGCTTTTATAGTTCTAACCTCAACGCCTGTTGGAGGCCTATATGCATTACCATGCCCTCGAGCAGCATCCCTGGGGCCATTTGTATAAAGGTCGGAACGTACTTCTTCGCCAGGCATCGCATCAGACAATCCCTTCGTAATGCTGACAGATTCACTCGATTCTTTTTTTTCATGACCACCAGATCTTTCGGTGAGGCCGAATGGATCCCCATCTGCCGATTGGACTTCTAGCAATGGCGGTCGCTTCTGCGAACGATTAAGTTTCGAGATTACATTTTAATGAAATGCATACCTTTGGTACGCGATCATCCGCTCCATGAGCGTGACGCCTTTTTAAGCCTGAAGGCATGCAAGGTACTGTGCAGGAGAATTTAGGGTAAGGTTCACCGCAAATCACCGGGCCGCTTCTGCCGACCGTGTAATCATGAACCGTAATGTCATGTCTTCCCACGACTTCTGAGCATGACCAGATTCTATGTGATGCTCTAAGACTCATATAACCTATCTCTAACCCATCAAAATACCCATGGGTCCACTCATGCCCTAAGTGAGAAAGCTAACCTTTTTGCTTTTACTTGCAAAAAGTGCAAAGGTGCAAAAGTTTTTGGCAACTTTTTGCACAATTTACTCGATTTACTGATGGCCTAGTCATACACACATTTTTTCCTCACTGGTGATTGGTCTCACTCCACACAGTAAGTAAGGCTGAGTGGATGGCATATGAAAAATGAGTAGTACCATCTGTGTTGGCAATGTAACCGAGTTTACCGGAGGAGGCTCGGCGTGAAAAGGACAATGAACATGTAGTGCATTATAGGTGAGGATGTTCCGTGACTGGGCAAGAACTCGATAGTTGCGACAAGTAGTAGTTATCCTTGGTCAGCGGGAGCGCGTCAGCAACAACGACGGGCGTCAAGCAGAGCCTGAGTCTCAGTACCGCGATCAGCGGGTTTCTCGTCTTACTCTTATATTCCATCAACACAGCGCTACCTCGCCATGGCCATCTGTTGCTCTCATCGATATACGTCATTGACAACCCTCGTTTCCCGTGCAGTCAAAAGACTCCTACGTAAATGCTTCTCAGAGAGGTTAGCTTTCTTTTTCGTCATCTGCTCGCTCTCCTTCCTTGATTCGCCTCGCATGTTCTACATTTCTGCCACATAAACTTCCGAAGAGAACTGTGGTGAAGCATTTGTAGATGTACATGCTTGAGCAATTTTTCCATTCCTAAACTCTTGTGCTTTGCTTTACCCTTCAATTGCGCCGTTTTCTCTTGCATACCAAAGAAGAAAGAACTAATTTCGACATCCCAGAAAAACTCGTTTATCCCGATCCAGCCTCAAAAATGTCCGAATTTATGACCATACACGCCTTCCCGCGGAAATTTGGCACATGGTCATCCGCGAGGCGACTTCCATTACACCAGACCCATTGGACACCACAATCGAGCTATCCTTCCTTGAGGCGACGACTCTCCACCTTCCGGCATATCACGCATCCATGTGGTTCAAGATGTCGCTCTCCTTAGTGAGCAAGCGATGGAACGCGTTGGTTAGGCCATTCCTTTACGAGTTTGTGTGGATCAGCCGCGCCCAGCAGGCTAAGGCACTCGCGCACACCCTACTCCTTGAGTTCGTTGAAGGTGCAGGGTCTAGCGGGCGTTTCCTTAGGAGACTCCATATCGAAACGTCTGTGTTGGAGCGGTGCGCCCCAGCGGACTTGCACACGATTCTGGAATACTCACCGCAATTGATGGTGTATACGGACCACCACTCTGTCCAGCGTAATCGCTATGATGTTCCAATGGACCCACGATGTCGGCCGGAGCGCCTTCTCTCTCTCCTCGCGCACCCCCGCAGTCAGCTGCGTAGGCTGTCGTGGACCAACTACGACGACCAACCTTTCCAACAGCGAATGTCATCCTTGCAACAAATGCGCACGATGCGCCTGGAGTATCTAGAACTTTCGTCTTGTTCTCCGAATTTCCGTGCCTTTTTCCCCAATTCAATATCCAGGACAAGTACCGCTGGAGTGGTAGAGCTGCCCGTGCGATTGCCAGCACTCAAGAGCCTAAAAGTTAGCGTAGACAACGACATGTTTGCCGTGCTTGCTACATGGGACATGCCGATGTTGCGTAATTTCTCTGTCGTCTCTGCGGACTTCAGTTATACCGGACAAGGATTCTATCAATTCCTGGAGGCACACGGCAAATCCATCAGGCAATTGGAGCTTGGTCATTCATCATCCGTAGTGGAAGAACATTACCTAACGACACCAGGCAGACGCGCGACTCAGGACGCCTCTCTCGTCCGATTATGTCCAAACGTCACGGAGTTCATCTGCTCAGCGGATGTGGAATGGCATTGGGAGTCGCCGGACTGGATTGCCCCTCACGTCCTCCTACCTTTTCACCCTCGTGTCGAACTCATCGCTATACGAGACATTGACGCACGCATAACGGATGCACTTGGTATGGGCCTTACAGGAGATGGCGGCCCAGCATTCTTCCCGCTCCTTGAACAGATGTCCTCTCTCCTCCGCTACGAGGCATTTCCTGCCCTCAAATACCTGCGCGACCTTAGTGTTGAATCTGCAATTCTTCGCACGCACCAACCGCACCCTGCCGTACAGAAATTTTGGCGTAGAGTGTTTAGTCAATGCCAGACGCGGGGGGTATGGCTTGAGGATCACGCAGGTATTAACATTACGTTTCGCGCGCTCAAACGTGCTGGTCTCGTGTCAGGATAGTGTCGTTGCTGTTGTTTTGTTGTTGTAGTAGCAGTCATCTTCATCATCTGTATACCACGCTTCGCCTTGTCTCCGTATTCCGTTGTTATCACGCACCGACCTATTTCCCATTGCAAAACAATACCTCACATTTGACGCTTGGCCTGGAGACGAAGTTAACTGTCTCTCCTAAGCGTAGTGCTTATAAACCCGACGAGTTTATCACAATGCGGTGGCAAATAAGGAGGTCTCCGGTAGCGCGGCGCCTATGATGTAGTTATAAAGGGTCACGCTACTGAATAGGGCAATGTGGTACAGGGGTAAGAAGAGTTATTATATTTCGGGGGAAAACCCCAGTTATTTCAAGTTATACAGTACAGGATTGAGATACCAAAACGAGTGAGCGTGACGTAACTAGCGGATGCAACTCTTATAGTAGTCTGTAAAACTTGTCAGTGACTTCGATCCATCCAAGAATTAGTCAAGAACTTCCTCGACTTCATTATAGTTATGGTATATCTTTGTTATTTTCACTAGTGTTATGCGCTTATGGTTTAGTAGAACGGCGATCATCTCGAACAACTGGTTCTTTCCGGCGAACTCTTTCGAGGCCCAAGTCGTTCATCCTCACCAACCCACTCTGTTTCATCCGGTAGCAGTCTTGACGAAAGTAGACATGATGGAAGATGGGGAACGCGGACGGATGAAGAGATCAACGCTCAGGCGCATCTAACAGACTCGATCGGCATGGGTCCCGGACGTACAGGCGTGAAAGGTGTCATTCGTGACCGCAACGAAGCTGCGGCGCGCGAACGTTCCAGAATGGCGGAAGATGTTGCGGAACTTGCTGCTCGAATGGAACACGCTAATCTCGGAGGGAAGTCTTTTCTCGAAGAACAAAACCATCACGCTACTGTGGTGCAGCGTCAGCGGGGACGGTTCGGACACCTCCGCGAGGTCGGACTAAACGGGTTTGTGCCCGCTGTGGAGGTCGATCAAACCGCGTGGGTTGTGGTGCACATATACGATCCAGTGCGTACACATTCTATCGCTTACATTAGCACGAGCAGCTCATCGTTCTGCGTGTAAGTCACTTGACAGATGCGATGCAATCGACGATCGACTCACGCGCTTAGCGCGTGAACATCCAGACACTAAGTTTATCAGGTGTCGCGCTTCTGTGATCGGATTCGTGCTGAATCCACAGGCAAAGCGACAAACTTTGCGTGCCCCCTCGTCGACATACCTATCCAAGTCGCGTACCGTGCCTAGATTTTCAGAACCGGAAGAAGACGACCCATACAGCGACAGTACAGCCGAACCCGCGGTCATTACATCGAGTGAGGATGACGACGAAGATGATGTGGATACCGACATGCTCCCTACGATGCTGGTCTACCGCTCAGGCCAACTTGTGCACAACTGGGTACGAGTAGATTGGGAAGCCGGCTCATTGGGCATAGATGAACTTCTCAGGCGGTATGTGCATCACCACCCAACCTCTGGAGATATCTTTACCTTTTGGGCATCATAGACATCACATCATTCACCCAACTCGAATGGGGGGATCTATGAGCGTATCCCTCGATGATGAAGACGATTTGGTCTTCAGCGCACTTGAAGACGGGATCTAATAAATCAGGAAGTTCTAGATCGTTGAAGGGCGCATCGTTCTTCCTCATACAGCTGTGGGTAGCTTCCTGTGAATCATGTTTGTGATGGACGACAGTCCGAGAACGTGATATTAGTGATGTTCCCGTTGCGTGCACATGATCTTGACGGGTCTCCGTCAACTTGTCAGCTATCGGAGCTTCTACATCAGTAATTATAATACCTCTTTTTAGGACTTAGTGACTCAAAAATTTAACTCTGCCCCAATGTTCATGTTTAGTGATGCACCTGAGCGGTTTGTACTCGTTCCACTCTGGTGGTGAGTTACATAGGATAATTATGACATTGCGAATGTTGCGAATGCAATTGTTAGTAACGTTATGATACTAGCTGGTGATACTGGTGATACTGGAATGGGTTTCATAGTGGCATTGGATGTATAAGAAATATGTGAAGGCAGGCTAGATTGCTTGATCCCTGTCCCAGGAAATGAAGGAGTGTCGGATGGTGCACCCTCAGAAGCCACTACACAGACGTCAGTAATATTCGCATTATCCAACAGTGGGTGACGCACTCGGAAGGTTACCGCCGAGGGTGACATTGGAAAACTGAACAGTAGCTTGCAAACGTTGGGCAGCGTCTGAAGGCATGGTCGAGAGAAGCCCGACTCGAGGCCTGTCTTGTGAGGGATGTGTTAAATTGCCGTAGTAGAATGCGACGAAAACACTACTCAAAAAGATGTAATTAGCAACACTGGGACCAGTGGCTACACCCACGATTTGAGAAATGGATCGCCAATGCTCCAACTGTATAGAAAACCTGAGCTTGGAGGATCCGTAGGAGAAAGGTTTGGAGTGCACTGAGACGTAGTATCTTCGAATGTCTGCGAGCCGAAGTCGCGCGGGTCAACCGGGTACATCTTTCCGCCAATTTGAAAAGCAAGTGTATGAGCCTCCGCGCAGTCGTAGGTTGCCCCACCAAGCTGTGCAGCGATTGCTTCCAAAACATCCTTGGGACCACGAATGAGCGAATTCCCCTGTACAAGACATGACTATAAATGCCATTTAAACATCAGAGAAGGGACGCACTGTGTCAAGAAGAGCGGTCAGAGTAATGTTCGATGCGACAAGGGCAGAACGTGGCAACTTTAGCCCGTCAAAATACACATCGTCCACGGTGACCTCCCAAGTAATGGGATAAACCTATTCCATATTCGGTGTGGGCAGCGTGTGAAGATGTATTGATTGTTGCACCTCATTTGGAGAATCCTCGGGCGGTGGAAGTCCGCCTTCTGCCACGGTGTATCCACGTAAAGGGACCCATCCCATGTCTTCAGCGGCTATACCTGGTGGAAGCTCACCGATTGAGAGAATCCCCTGATTCCCGTCAATCTCGATGGCATCTCGTTGCAGAGATACAGCAACGATCGGTGACGCTAAAGCTCCTGCCAAGATGAGTCGGGGAATAAGCGGACCATTGGTAGAAAAACTGGCAAGCACATCATTCACGCTTGGAGACAACGACGGTGCCCAGTCCTTGCGCGTAACTGTCGTACGATGCCCGCGGATGCCAGAGAGGTCTGGGAAAATACGATTAGAGAAAGAAGGGGTGCTCAGGCCGTCTAGACTAGTTCGATGGGAAACGCTAGTTGCTAGCAACGTGTTTAAAATCACGCTATCATGGACGATGTCGTTAGTGCAATCAACAAAAGACAACGGAGAGATGGACCAGTCGAAAGGGAGTAGCATTCCACACCCCCGAAAATTTGTCACGTATAACGAATGTATAGAGGTCAAAGGCGATAATCGGCGTCACAGCCAGGCAAAGGAGAGCAACAAGTAGTCCATCTCCCTTCCAAAACAGAGAGTCAAAGCACACCATATACACTTCTCTACCAGATTATGGTATCATTAATGAGCGACGAGGGTCTATAATTGCGACCGCAGGTCGGGTGCGTGGCCCAGAAATACCTTGAGGAAGCGACATGGGGATCACAACTCCTGGGCTACTTTGCTGCTATAGATGGGGGATCCCGGATCCCACTAACTCACCTGTTAATAGGAAAACCCAATCCAAATATTCCAGCGGTGTCCGTCTGCAGTACGCTTGTGTTTGTTTCCAAAATCGCAGCAAGGAACTGATCCCGAACCCAAAAGTTGGCGATCCCGGCGGTGTCAACCCCAACGGGACCTTGAGCATAGGTTCCGGTCCGGGAGTCACCGTACGAGAGGCGAACAGAGAGCCCACTTGGCCGGAAGGAAGTTTGTGGGTATAGGGGGACAGTAGCGGAGAAGCAGTCTGCGGAGCAAGTGCTAGCGAGAACCCAGAGATCGGACGAGCCGGTGTCTAGTAGGTCACACATGAATATCGGTGCACATAACAGCGAAGGAATCGTAGAACGTACCAACAACGAGGGGTAAGAGCGTCTCGCCTATCTGAACGAGTACACTATACGTTCTAACTGGACAGTGAACGGAGCTGAGTAGTACATTTAAGCACTGAGCACGTACACATCAATATAATCTCCCAAGCCTATGGAGCCATGCTCTGGTACCCGCTGGCGTACGCTAGTGGAAATCTCTCGTCTGGATAATGGGAGATGAAGGGCCGTCCCTCTTCTGACAGCAGGCGGTGATAGTGGAGTTGCCCATAACCAAGAAAAGCTAATAATAAGGGTAAAATGAAGAAGAGGCGACAGCATACCAAAGCGGCTGTAGCAAGAAGTCGTACTGGGGCAACCAAACAAATCGAGGTCAGAGACTCTAGCGAGGTTACGGGACAGGCGGAAAGCGAAAAAAGGACCAACCACTGGTACGATGGATGCATGCCACGGCGCTCTCGGTGCTCTTAACTTCGGTCTCGGCGGTTGGTGACGGAACATGTGGCACGTGGCGGTGGAGCATGACTGACTTACCGATGCTAGTACGTGTACGTAGTAGTTTCAACAGCTTCAACCCGATCCAAGACAAAGATCACCCCAGCTGAGCAGGAGATGAAAGCTTGAGCTTTCGAAGTCCAAAGGACTCCCTCAAGCAAAGCTCCCATCCATTCTGAAATAGAGCAATCTGTCTCCGAGAATGGATTCTACTCTCACTGAACAGCAACAGCAGGAAATTACCGCTCTAAAATCCATCTATGCCGACGATTTCATTGAATGCCAGCCAAGGGCCTGGAAAGTACGTTCTGCATAGACAGCTTTGGTCAGCCTCAGAACCGTCTGAATAGTGAGGGCTTAATGATTCCATTTTCCCGCGTAGAGTGCTGCAAGGCTTCCTGAATTCATTATCAAGATCACACACCCGGATACGCAGCATGCAGCTAAGATCTACTGTCATTTACATACCATGTCAATACCACCTTGCAAGCCTGAACTACAGCTTACTTTCAATATCATAGATTTCCCAAGACTTACCCCACAAATGCACACCCGCTCTTCGCCGTTCAACAGCCCATCAAAGGCATCTCGGATGATTATATTACGAGACTCTCGAATTTTATTCAGGCCGAAGCACGGCAATCTCGCGGGACAGAGATGGTCTTTCAGGTGAGTGAATTATTACCTGATTAAAGATCGTACCTTTGCGGGGCTATCAGTGTAGACCCCAGATGTGAGGGAGCTGCGGCTTTAAATATTCTGACTTTGTCATAGATTAAGATTGATACTGACTGTCTACAGGTGGTCACTGCTGCGCAAGACTGGATTGCTTCTAATATCATACCTCCCGTGGAGGTTGTTGGTTCTTTGGCTTCAGAGATGTTAAAACGAGCGTCAGAAGAAGAACAAGTGAGTGGATGATCGACTCTACGTTTTACCTGCGCCGAGGATTGTTTACATGCGCTAGGCGAGGAAACTACGTGAAGAGGCCGAAGCGCAACAAGAGGCGGAACGCGAGCGTCTTTTCGCCGAGGCAGTTACCGAGCAAATACAAGCAAATGCACATAGACACCGGATAGAACGCGAGAGGCACAGAGCCCGCCATCGGGCACAGTCTGATGCAACCCAGGTTCCTGAGCTTGCAGACGACATACTTACCCAATCTTTTGACTGTGAAACCATCGTAAACGAGTGGCGTTTCCGTGTGGTCAAACTCTTTCATCCGCGGCACGGTCAGTCATCTTTTAACACTATGTAATCCTGTAACTCAAAGTATTCGCAGATTGTCTGGGGACGGTCTATCAGGCAGAACCAGTTTGTGATGACATCGCGACGACGCTTCCGCTCGAGTTACATCTGGTCACTTTTGACACGCAGTACTACACTACGCCTCAGGGCCGTAAGAAGTTGAAGGCCGTTGAGGAGGAGGTCCAGCGTCTCATGGAGATCCGCCACGAGAACGTTATCAACTTGTATGCCGTCAAACTCACTCTCCCTCAGTCAAGCGGTCCACCCCAGCTCGCGGTTCTCATGGAACAGAGACCACAGTTGACGGTGCACGATCTATTAGAGGATTGTGACTCCCTGCGCGAGGAACGTGCATCGGTGCGTGTATCAGGAAGGTTCGCATTTCACTCACCTGACGTTGTTAAAGAGTTATCTTGCACAAATATTAAAGGGATTGAATGAGATACATTCTACGGATCTTGTCCACAGAGGTAAATCCAGGTCCCTTCCACTCGTATCCAGGCTTGAGATTGTCCAAAGGACTCTCCTTGCACTCGATTGGTCTAGCGAGTCGCGAGAAGTCGGGCCAGCCCAAGCTAGTCAAACTCCTCAAAGTTGCTTATTATGTCAAGTTATTGGATCTCCACCGATCAAACCCATTCGGGCTCAAGAGTCTTCCCGTGATGGACTCGCCGAACCTGCCGGAAAGCTGGTAGGCTTATATTATTGTCTCTAGATGTGTGTCTAATTGCCACAGGCTAGCAAAGGATGGTCATGACTCGACATTGATATACACAAAGGCCAGAGATATCCATTATGCTGGCGTAATCTTCGTGCAGATGATTTTGGGGCGTGATGTTGTAGAGCGCTTCCCTGATGCACAGGCAGCGCTCATATGTAGTGAGTCATTTTCACGGCTCATGGACGCTTCTCAGACTTTGCAGCCTCGGTATCCCCGGGTCTTCAACGAATTGCGTCGAGCATGGTCTCGCAAAAGAAAAAATACACATCATGCGCCACAATTCTTGGAGAATTGACTGAAATCTCGTTCACAAAGTCGCGCCCTGTTGCGATACCAATTTCAGGTATGTTGTAAGATCTCGTCTTTGAATATCGTATTGAGTAGGAACCACGAAGATCCAAGGACGCCTGTACCTCATGCGTATGGGAGTTCCCCTGAGGTTGACTATTTTAGAGCGCCAATCCAAGGACTCCAGCAAGCCAGCCGGTGGAAGGAAGATTGGGAGGAACTGGAACTATTGGTAGGACTATCTTTCGTTGGAAGTGGTGTTAAGCGGCCCTCTCAGTTGATTCCAGGGCCGCGGCGCGTTTGGCTCAGTGGTCAAAGCACGAAACAAAATCGACTCTCGAATCTATGCAGGTATGGTCATATCTTGTCATATAAACAGCCATTGACACCCTCCTAGTCAAGAAGGTACGCTTGCGGACTCCGAATACAGACAGTAAGATCTTACGCGAGATCAACGCACTGAGTCGCTTGTCGCATCGGTTCATTGTGCGGTACTATACTGCGTGGTTCGAGGACTCAGAGTTGCTGTCTACTGTTGCTTCCTCAGATGATTCCGGCGACGAAACTGCGGATGGAGTCACATCCGTTCTAGGCGGTAACCGCCGGCGCGATGGTTCATCGGACCCATTCGTTATAGACCTCGATGAGCTCGGATCAGGAAGCCATTCGTCTACGTCATTCCCTAGCATCCATTTCACTGGCTCTGGTTCAGGTGCAACAGAAGGCAGTGATGGGGACATTGACGGAGATGAGATCGATGCCGATGACCTTGGTGAGATATTTCGAGCCCCGCAAAACGGATCTGCGGTCATCAATGTAGTACCTCGCACGCTACCCCCATCTAGGCCTCGCACCCTTTATATTCAGATGGTTAGCGCATATGATTGGAGATGAATCAGACCTAACAATTGCACAGGAGTTTGTAGAGCGTCAAACACTCAGAGAGGTGAGGTTATATCTTATTCATGTCATCCGTTGTGCCGACAGTAGAGTCCACAGCGCATCGCAGAAAGCCTCTCAGAGGACGAAGCTTGGCGCCTATTTCAGCAGATTGTTGACGCGCTCGTCCACATGTCAAGTTTGGGTATTGTCAGTAGGCATTCCTGAGAACATTCTCCGGACTGATTGTGCCCCAGCTTCACAGAGATATCAAACTGACGAACATTTTTATCGGTACGATAGCAATTACCCTCATCGCCACACTGTTTTGATTCTTTATGTCAGATGGTAGAGGAGATTGTAAAGGTAAAATTTCAGGGCCCGAGATCAGACCCTGTGTTGACAACCTCTCGGAAGTCGGTGATTTTGGCCTTGCCACGTCCAGTCTGGCAGCAGCAGTGGAGCCATCCGAACTAGCTCCACCCGCAGTCACAACTGACGCAGAAATGACACTAGGTTCGTTCGCGACGTCTTCGTATGTCTTCCACGTCATTCCCATTATCTCATTACGCTCTGCAGAGGTCGGGACCAAATTATACATTGCGCCAGAAGTACAATCGCCGAAAAAAGGACCGCGAAACCATACCAAAGCAGACATGTATAGTCTTGGGGTAAGCCTCCAGACGATTGTGTGGATTTACCTGATAGCCGTTAGATCGTATTTTTCGAGATGAACTACATCTTTTTAACCGGGGCTGAGCGGATTGCTGTCATCGAAGATCTTCGTAAGAAAGACATAGTCTTCCCAAACGACTGGGACAGTCAACGAACGCGTCAGCGGCAGAGTAAGATGTGCAACATCTACTTGTCCACTCATTCATCTGACACACTCTAGTCATTACCTGGTTGCTCAAACATAATCCAGATGAACGTCCAACTGCCCTCGAGTTGTCACAAAGTAGCTTGCTCCCCCCGAAGCTGGAAGATGAATACTTTAAAGGCGCTTTGAAAATGATGAGTACGTCAATGAATGAGGAAATAGGTAAACACTCATAAAATTTCCAGCAAAACCCGATTCTCCCCATCGCCAGGCCGTTCTCGCGGCACTCTTCAATCAAACTTCTCGAGGGGTACGCGGATTTCTCTATGACAATGATGTTGAGCATCCAGAACACGCGTCGCTGAATGGAATTGTTCGTGACGCGTTGTCAACCATATTTCGCTTACACGGCGCAGTCGAAATGGAACCACCCCTTATGATGCCAGCTACTGACAGCGATGACGACGCGACTCGGGTGTTATTCGTGGACAGACACGGAGAGGTCGTAGGGCTTCCCAATAATGCATTGGTCCCATTTGCTCGCGTCGCTGCACGAAATAACCTCAAGCGGATAAAGAGATTTCATATCGGTGACATATATCGCCCAAAGTAAGTTCGTTAAAACGTTGTTTCACACCACCCTCATTAGCACGCTAGTCTGGTTGCAGGTCACCCTAGGGTCGTCAAAGCTGCCGTTTTTGACATCATTTCGACAGATGTAACCTACAGCGGCCCAGTGTCTATCGCCGAGTCGATCATCATCATGAACGAGTGCTTGGATTTGTTCCCAAATCTTTCACAGCATTATGAGATACACATATCTCATTCAAAAAGTAATCCCTCTCATTGGTGCTGCCGGTTCTGATGCTAACTACGGCAAAGTTATCGATTTAGCTCTGAGTCGAGTCCCACATGATATCCGTGATTCTATCATCGAGATCATCACGCAAGTAAAGTCCTCGTGGTCACAGAAACGAGCGATGCTTCTCAAAAAGGGTCTTCTGAGAAGCATTGTGGACGAACTTGAAGTATTGAGTGACGCAGGTGAGGTTCCACGTTTTCAAGGCGTATCTTGGTCTGTCTAATAGATGAAGATGGAGATATCGCAACACTGGTTTCCCGACTAGAGAAGGTCGCGCCGTCCCTCGTGGCTCTGATGTCGTCGGTCCTGGTCGAAGTGAAGACGGCAATCCAATACGTTGCTCTCGCTGGAGTCACGAGACCTATTTTTTTCCATCCTTTGATGATAAGTAGCCATAATGCCTACTTCAAAGACGGCGTATGCTTTGAAGTCGTCAGACGCAGCAAACGGGGTGATATTTTGGCTGCTGGTGGCCGGTTAGCAGATGTGGTCGTGGATCTCCCGAAGTTCTGCTAATGATTCACTCCTAGATATGATGACCTTATCACTCAGTTCTCTCTGCCGAAACCTGGCGGTCACAATGTATGTGCAGTTGGGTTGCAAATTTCTCTGGAGAGGATCCTTGTTGCCCTGGCTGCATATCAGGCTATTTCCGTGAAGAACTTGCTCAAAGAGCAACGCTCTTTTGGCTTTTGGAGTCCAAGACGATGTGATGTGTACATTGTGTCCTACCAGCCTGGACATTTGAGTGAGAGGCTCGAAGTGGCGGCCCTTCTATGGAGACATAACATCAGTGCGGACGTTATGTACGAGTCAAGTCTTCCTGATGGCGAATATGAAAACCACCTGGAGCTGTGTCATCGAGAGGGTATACTGTGAGTATCTGTTTGTTGTTATCCACGGTACATGTAGTATTGATTCGCGTAGCTTCTCTGTATACCCCCGCACACGTTCTGCGCGTCGCGATCAGCCAGCATTCAGGATAAAGAGTATTCTCAAAGGTACAGAATATGACGGTGAGTGATCTTTGTGACAGTTGTCGAGTGGTTATTCCATGTGCATCCCTTTTCTTCTCTTTACCCAGTTTCGAAACCGGAGCTCGTACCGTGGCTCCAGGAACAAATCGCAGAGCAGAAGCGGATTGACACCGAGACGTCTGGTACTACTATTCTACCCGAAAATTCGCAGGGTCCAGCCTGGTCGAAGTCATCTGGCCCCGTGCCAGACGTTCAACTAGTACTTCCGGGTGATATCCGAAAACAGCGGAAACAAACGAAACAAATTTTCCTCGAGAAGGGTGAGAACCACTCTGCAGATTGCCTTTCCTGAGGCTCGCTCAACCTCCCCCCCCGGTACTGTTGCAGCGTTTGAAATGGGTTTGCGGGTCTCCTCCGCTATCCAATCAGGCGTTCCGGTGGTTGCTATCGATACTCCAACTAACGTCTTCGATGCTTTGTGCAAGTCATCCAGTTGGGTTACAGATGACGAAATTTGGAAGGCGGTGGTATCTTCCTTCTCACTTTCGAGCGCCGGGTATGCTCCACAAATTCGCGATGCAGTATCCCGTCGGCGGGCGGAAGGCCACCACTTTATTTTGTTGTTTGCCGTCAGGGACGACCGCGTACACCTTCTTACGTTATAATATGATGCTGCTAACAGCGTCGTTGTACTCCTACTATCACGTTATGTTCGTAGAATATGCGAATCCCTACAAGCCGACCAATAGAAACAGATAAACTTCTTGGCAGCGACTCGGAAAAGTCGGAGGCTTATCGTCGTCGCAAATTCCCTATATATTTGCCGGGATTATCTTACATCGAACAACACACTATACAATTACAACATAGGGACAGTGTCAAGCGCCATAGAGAAGAGCGTTGGTAAGGGCAGAGAGAGAACATAATATTACAAAAGTTCATGTAGGGAATTGTCTCACTCCCGGACTGACTACGGACAGCCCACAATCCCAGCTGTCCCATTTGATCCGTCACTCCCACGTCGCAGGAAACCTTGTCCAAACGATATGCCGTCTGGAAGACCTGTGGTGAATTCAGGCATGCCAGACCGAGGAAACAAGCCAGCGACATCAAAATCCCCTTCTCCGAACAGGGTCGTTAGCCCAGCAGACGGCATGGGCACCGCGCCTAGACTATTATCATGCTTCGGCAGCCCTAGTTGATCCCCCCCTGGCCGGGAAGGATTGAGAAGGGGTGCATCTGTGCCTAGTGAGAATCGTCGCGGGGACTGGGTCGGCGCAATGGGAGAAAAGTTAGCGAGGCTGAATGGCGTGTTGGCCAGTGCATCAGCGATAGGGTTGACAACAAATTCAGACGTATCCTGCGGTATTGAATCGATGCCTGCCATGGAACGAGGGGCAGACGGGATTTTCTTGCGCGCAGGCCGGATCCATGGAGGGCGCGCAGAACTTACTGTCAGCTCCTGGGGAATCGTTGGATTGTCAAGTGGGATCTGCGTGACTGAAAGTAGGATTAGCTCTGATGATGCTATATCTGCATGGTGCACATACGCCTGCAGAATTCTTCCATCATATCACAGGAGCGTTGACCACATACGTAGCGATCACTGAATCGGCGTAGAAGCCCGACGCAAGATCGTAAACTATCGAGTGCTGGTGTGATCAAAGGTCGCATTACATCAGACTGGCAGTTCAACAAGAAACCGACGAGGGTGCGGCCAGCTTGAGTGAGTTGATGGATCACGTGCACGCCGTCTGTACCAGCCGGAAACACGTTCACGTTCAGACAAGTACTTGGACAGCACACAGTCGACTTACAATATGTCATAAGACCCTTCTGCGCAATTTGCAGGTAGGCAGCGATGAGCTGTAATGCAGCAGAGTGTGCTACAGTCATAGCATCGCGCTCTGGGTCACTCTGCTCCGGCTCATCGTTGGCAGCGCGCTCAGCAATAAGGTCCGAAAACCGGTGACGCATGATAAGCATTCGTGTGAAAAGTGCAAGGCAGTGGACTCGCTCTGCGTGGATAACACGGATGACGTCCTCGCTTGTAAGTGTATCGGATGAGTGCCGCCAGTACGGTGGTACTGCAGAGCAGACTTCGTCGAGCAGTGTCTCCTCCTCACGTAGGCCCTTGTGTCGTCGGAAACCTGCAAGGGTCGACATTGCACGCCTTAGGAATGGGGACCTGTCCCCGAAGTCCTTTGATGGAGGTGCATCGAGTACCGACTCGAGCACCACGAGCAAACGTATGACACATATGAAAGCTCCCATCCTACTTGGTGTCTCTGGAGGCTGTAGTCCAACAGATTCACGAGTGATGAACTCATCATCAACAACCGCCGGCTCAGACACGTCACAGTCGCGTAAGCGCACAAGTGGCGGCCGGCCAAAGTGGGCACCCGCCTGCTTGTCCCACATATAAACGCACCAAAATGTGCGCTTACGCACCTCTTCCTCAATAGCATCAAAGATGTCATACGCGTCAGTGGACCGATGTAGTCCTGCATCGAGCGAGAGTGTGACCGATTCTGAGATGAGGGCGAACGCTTTGGATAGTTTGCCCCACCCTATCGCATAGACACCCGCAACCAGTGTGGCTTGTATAGTGTACAGGGTAGGGCGATCCGCTCCTGGGAGTGTGCGCAAGCGACTAAAAAGGTCGAACCACATGGTTCCAGATGAGACGCCGTCGGTCGGGTTTGCGCGGACTCGTGGGTCGTCGATATGCCGCGAAGCAAGGCAGCACAGCGCAACTATAAATGCTACAAAGCCTGGCTCTCCCCACTTCTGAGGGTCCCCATAGTCCTGAAAATATAATGAGACAATATATGATTCCAGCCCTGCTGAGGAAACGCACCTTTAGGAAAGTCGGGAGGTGAAGGAACGGCATCAGGTAATATGATGTCGACAAGTAGCACTGGACAAGACTAACCCGTGAATAGGTCGACACTGTAGTACTGCAACGTATGACATGGACATACCCATCCATCAAGTCAGGGACTATGAAAGAAGTAACCAACTTCCAGTTCTGCCCTGGGTTCGTGTCTGTACGATGGTGAGTTTCGCGGTCAGGAAACCATGTGATATCCGAGTAGGGTGACTCGTTGTTTGACACATCCCCTCGTGGGCTCGAGTCCCGCTCTTTTTTCGATGGCGAGTGATGGCGCTCAATAAGAAGATCTAAGATAGGCAGACCAGACATTTCTCCCTGCCAGCGAGTAAACCCCTCATCATCGACATAGAGATAGGAAGATGAAAGTGACATGCGCGCCGTTTCTTCGGAGAGATGATCTGGAGCTGACACACCGATGTTGGCTATACTTTGATAGCCAAACGGTATGGCGACAGCTTGGGGAGTAGGCGGACGGGACTTATTTGCAACAAGGGTGAAGTGAGTTGATGGGTTCGTCAGGGGGATTACACTGAGGGATGGCGGAGGTATTACTGCAGGGTGAGTATGGTTTGGGAGGGGTGTATATAAAGGGCGATGATCGAAAGAGGAAGGCGAGGAGGTGGTCGCACCGCCTGCGGCGAAAACGGCGGGAGGGATTGCCTGAATCAGGCTCTCAAGATGATGCATGCGATCTTCCAAGGTTGCGGTGTGCCTAGAGACATCAAGAGAGAGGTACATCAAATCTGATACGCAAGCATGGATGCAACTGACTTGGACTTGTGAGGATGACTTCGTTTCCCGGGCTCCTCGAACGTACAAGCTGAATTGGCACCCAGACATGCTTGGCATGGATGACCTTCATCGCATTTGATCCTCCTACGTCTACAGAAGGACATCAACACGTCCAAGAGGTCATCACGAACTGACGCTTACCGGCACCGATCACAGGCTCTATGAAAAACGAGGTGAGAGCTTGATGGCACCAAGGTGAGAAGAAGTACCTGCTCAGCTTAAACCGACGCTCCTTCAGCATTGGGGTGGACATTTCCGAGGTAGAACCCTCTGACATGGCATGTGAGAGCAAAACGATCTCTTCCGTGCTCCCAACACACTAGTGTGATTTAATTTCTATTTACAGTTCTTCTATGCGGCGGGGCCCCGCGGCCCTGAGCGCTAGGCTTGGATCTATTTACTCCTGTCTAGTTTTCAGAGACCCGATGCTTCCTCCATCCATCATGTCGATCAAGATTCGGCATGTTGAAAGGGTTCCGACTAGGGAGCACAATAAAAAAATACCCTGTAACTGCCACCCCGTATTAAACCCTATTCAAGACACAACTTGCCACAGCGGTGTAAACCCGGTGTTGTCGCAGAGGCACTCAAGTTTCGGGAAGGAAAATTGAGTCATCTTGCTGTATCAGTGAACGACACCTAATCGATTATTCTCTCCTGGGACTACGCGCAAGCATTAGACTCGATTGCTACCAGTAATGGGTATAAAGGAACTCCACAATATCCCCAGGATAAGCACATTCGAACAACGTTAAAAAACAATCGAGCACTAAGAATTCACACCTCGCTAACAAGCGTTTTAAATCAAGAACTGGCGGTTGAGTTCCTACGTACGTAAAGTTCGGCATCAGCTGTGACACATATTGATGACACGTACCATATGATGCGTAGTCGTTAGTTGTGGCTTTTGATGATATTTACGAGTTGCGCGTCGGAGGTCCTGCAATAATTCTTCGTAGGAAGGCCGGGGATTATTAACTACTAACGTTAGCTACCATTTGATTGCTTCTTTCAGAGTAGGACCCACGTAGCACCGTCACGAACGCATAGCTCATTGCACCCACGGCAATACCACCTTCGTGCGTATCCGTGGCAGTACCTGCATCTGAGGAGCCGCTCCAGCAGATGACCTCAGCTGGAGACGTTTTGTCTTTGCGAAATTCCTGTGCGACCGTACTGCTCCTAAGACGGCCATCTGAATGATACTAATCCACAGTAAATCACGGTGCGAATTAAGCGAAGCGATAACCACGTACAGAGAAGAGAATGTCTGTTGTTTGGTTCTTAAATTAGGCGCTCAACGTAATAGGGCTACACTTACCGAGGATAGATCCAGAATGGCATGACTGCGCGAGTGAATGAAGGATCGACGAAAGAACAGACCTCACGTACATCGAAAACAGCCTAAGCATCGAGTTGGGATGAATGTTGTAAAGGAGAGGAATGGGCCAGATCACGTACAGTCAAGCGACACCCTGATGGTAGAGGCCTAACCTACATGATATAGAGTTGGCAATCGAACGAAGCTTCAAGACATTCGAGGTACCAAGTTATTATGCAGTTCCTTTGTAGATAAGATTCAACAAAATGTCGGGACTAGGAAGTTGTCCAACACCTCACGTCATCGATGATTGTGCCCGCGCTGGAGTAGTCCACAGGAAAGATCACTATGATTCATTGAGATGAGGAGATGGGTAGATGATCCCTTTACATTACCTTCATCATATCCGCTTACTTCGTCTCCATCTTGATCCCGGACTTGAGCGCCGTGCCCTGAGTCTAGGTGAAGGCGTTGACAGGTTAAAATTGGGACCAAGAAAAGGCACGCACAATGGATGAATAGCGAATCATGCTTTCGTGCACCGCGTACCAGCCACTCCATTGCACCGAGGATGTTCGCCCTTGTAGGCTGGTTATGCGGGTCGGTCGCGTCGTCTGTCAGACGAAGTACGTCGCGGACGTGGAAACCTAGTCGATCTACAATGATACAAGCGTCATCAACGAGACTCGGAAAAAAATTGATGTCATTGCTCACCGATCAGAAAGCGGTACATATTTTTGGCATCGTTCACGCAGCCATCTAGCTGACTCTGTTGGCCGGTGTAGTTGATTCCAATCTAGTATAATTTAGGGACACATTTGGAAAGGTCAGGAGATGCAGCGCTCACACACACGGCCTTTTTGCGCCCAGTACACATTGAAAATCGGAAGTCAGGGTGCTGAAGCCTGGTAATAGAACTGGAGTGACGTTGGCCTAGGAAATCCCCCCCACGAGGCAGAGTGCCCGGCTACGGACAGAAAAATGAGTATGAGTCATCGGCGAATGGGGTTCATGGAAGTAATATTCGATTCTCACATCTCTGTCGAGACCATCATGATTTCTTCGGTCATGTTCACGATGGCGATAGGAACGGTGACGTTCCGAGTCGCGATGACGCGTCCTATCTCCGCGATGGGTACCATTGTGGCGAGGCGGCACAGGAAGAGGTTCAGGGGAACCGGATCGCGGGTGCTCGCCGATATTTGCAATTGATGGGGCTATCGGAGT